>CM060965.1:155286873-155586873 GCA_030765045.1 Tenodera sinensis
CGCCATTTTTAAAGCGAAAAGAGATGCCTGGAACACACTTTGTGCAGAAGTTGATGAGGATATTTGGGGTGTAGGTTATAAAATTGTTACTGGAAAATTAGGCTTGCGTTCGCCATTAGTTCTCACCAATGAAGAACAAGTCTTGGTAGCCAAAACTTTGTTTCCTGCACATGCTTTGCTCATTTGGCCGGAGATTAATGTTCCCATTGTAACTATTCCCACTTGTACCACTGAGGAGATTCGCGCTGCAGGTCGTCGGATCAAGTCTGGGAAGATGGGAGGCCCGGATGGTGTTCCTCCAGAAGTTGTGAAGCTCCTTGCTATAGAGAAACCAGAGTTACTCCTAGACATCTTTAATTCCATTTTATGTACTGGTGAGTTCCCTAGTAAATGGAAACTTGGAAGGTTACTTCTTATTGAAAAACCTAGTTCACGAGGAGGGAGTAAGTCTTACAGACCAATTTGTTTGCTTGATGTTCTGGGTAAACTCATGGAACATATACTGAATAGACGTTTAATTGCTGAGATTGAGGCAGGGGATGGATTTTCTCCTCGTCAATTTGGTTTTCGACAAGGATTGTCTACCATAGATGCTATTCACGCTGTGCAAACATTTGTGAACGACGCACAGACCCTCTCTCCTAGGTATGTTGTCTTGGTGACACTGGATGTTAAGAATGCCTTTAATTCAGCACCGTGGAAAGGCATCATTGCTGAACTTAGGCGACGTCAAGTCGCCCCTTACTTAACTAGGCTTCTTTGTAGTTATCTCCATAACCGGATAATTCTGGTGGGTGACACCAAGAAACTGGATATGACGTGCGGTGTGCCTCAAGGTTCGGTTTTGGGACCCACGCTGTGGAACATTTATTATGATGATGTCCTCCGAGTGCAGTTGCCATCGGGAGTTACCTCTCTTGCTTACGCCGATGATTTAGCCCTTCTTGTATCCGGAGAATTCCGCGAAGAGGTGGAGGATAAGATAGAATGGGCTACACACCAAATTGAAATGTGGATGTTGCGAAAGGGCCTACAGTTGGCTTCACAGAAGACTGAACTTGTCATTCTGGAAGGGAGACGTTCCTTACGAGAAGTGACTGTCAATATTAGCGGAATGTCACTGAGGTCTCAAAGACAACTGCGCTATCTTGGACTTCAGTTTGGCCATAACATGAACATGGGTGCACACCTTAAATATGTGGTTGGTAGAGCAGAAAAGACGATCGCTGCTCTGAGTCGCTTAATGCCCAATGTCGGCGGTCCCAAACCAGGTACCAGAAAACTCCTTGGAAGCGTGGTAAATTCCATCCTCCTTTATGGTGCGCCTGCTTGGAAGGAATATATATGTAATAAAGCAATATACAGAACTTGGCTAGAGCGAGTACAACGGAAGGTTGCACTACGTATATGTAGTGCCTACAGAACAACCTCAACGAAGGCTCTGCAGGTTATAGCTGGGATCATTCCCATACATCTATTAATCCAAGAACGCACTTATGATGCGGGGGCTAACTCTAGGGGACACAAGATCTTGGTCCGAGAACAGACCCTTCGACAGTGGCAGACGGAGTGGACACAGGAAGTGACAAAAGCTCAATGGACTAAGCTGCTGATTCCTGAGCTAGTCCCCTGGATATCTCGGAGACACGGGGATGTCGGATATTATCTGACCCAATTTTTGACTGGTCATGGCCGTTTCAAATCATACCTGCACCGCATGGGGCTCGTCGATAGAGACATATGCTCATACTGCACTGAAATTGACACTCCGGAGCATACGATCCTACACTGCTCCAATTGGACCGCTATTCGCCACAGGACATACGCCCAACTAGGCCTGACGGTCACACTGAGCAACATCTTACCTCTAATGTTAGAGTCCCAGGAAAATTGGCGCAGAATTTATCAAATGATTAGTTCCATCCTCCGGGCGAAGGAGCAAGATGCACGCATCAACCAACCTTGACGTGGCCTGCGCTGCAGAACATGTGATGGCTACCCTGGTACATCAGTTTGCTGACCATCTCTTCCCGAAGTAATACCGTTTGGTGGTTCCAGGAAGAACCTCTCATGGCCTATCGACTGTGTGCCTTTCTTTGTATAATAGCCTGAATGTGAATAACTGTAATACAATTTTGAGTAAATAAATTAAAAAAAAAAAAAAAAAAACTACTACTATTACTACTATTACTATTACTACTGCTACTACTACTACTACTACTACTACTACTACTACTACTACTATTACTATTACTATTACTACTACTGCTACTTCTACTACTACTACTACTACTACTACTACTACTACTACTACTACTACTACTACTACTACTACTACTACTACTACTACTGCTATTACTACTACTACTATTACTATTACTACTATTACTATTACTACTGCTACTACTACTACTAATACTACTACTACTACTACTAATAATAATAATAATAATAATAATAATAATAATAATAATAATAATTAATAATAATAATGACGATAAAGAGTCCAAACAGTAATAATAACATAGTGATAAATATGATGATAAGCACACCAATTAGAATAAAATAATAAAATTAATATTAATATTAATAAAATACTACATAAATAATATAGAATATAACAACATTAACTAAAAATAATAAAAAATACAACAATAATAATTCGAAATATTGCCAATGAAACATTATGTGCCCTCGTGTGTCCATGGATTTTGTTACGGCAATTTACAATCTGTAATCCGCAATGTTAGACAATAGCAGCATATACAGAAATGAGTTTATTCCTGGGAAATAAGGTCCCGAAAGTGAAGTGGAAAATATTCTAAGACTGTCCTTGTCTGTTATCACGCGCTACACACGTTGGTTTAAGCCTAGGGAATTCCTCTCCCGCTTGTTTCTCTTACAAGCAGAACAAGGTTCACTCATTCCACTGACTGGATTTACCTCTGAGCGTTCTGCAACTCTTTTGACGCACAAAGGGTTATCTACTTACCCCAATGCCGGGTGAAGTGGGCCATCTGGTACAAAAAATAGTTCCTAAACCGTATGAGATAGACAAAATCTTACTTCACAAAAAATGCAGATCTGATTAAAGCGCACAATATATCTCTTAACTTTCTTATGGAGTTAACCATTTTCAAGATTTCTTTGTTATTGATTTGCATTTTCGATCACTTTAACTTTACTTAACGTGACGAAAATTGAAAGTGAGTTTATTTATGAACACTCTTTAACACAGCGTCGTACTCTATGTACATCGGGCGTGGAAGACTACTGAAATTTGCTCAGAGGCCTCTTTAGCAAAATTGAGGTTCTTTTACACACATTTACGCTATAACTCATACTTCCAGACTCTAGGGAGGATGAGGAATAACCCTGAGTAAAGAAAAATTCCTATCCTCCAGCCGGGAATCGAACCCGGAACCTCTAGATTTGGAAGCTAGCATGCTAACCATTTGACTACATAGCCAGTCGAAACTAATTTAATTGCGCTTTTAAAAATGCTAAGTTTTCAAATATCAGGAAATAACGAAAAAGTCCATGAATTTGTGGTCTGAAAATTATAAAATTGTTCATTTGCATGCAAAAGGTCGTGTGTTATGTAATGGAATTTTGGAAAGCTTTCATTGACTGGTTGAGAGTGGAGAGGAGCTTTAAAAGGTTTAAAATTGTGTGGTAATAAAAGCCGGTTAGTGGAAGATTGTTCTCGTAGTGCATTTGGACGGTAGGGGGCGAGGCTTGTAGTGAACGCAGATAAATGTTGGGTCTTGTTTACATGCAAACTCTCCATAACACGGATGGATGAACCTTGTGTAAATCCCTAATCAAACCGTTGCACGGACCATGTAATCCGAAGATAAGGGTGGCATAACAAAGCACTGACCTCTCCTCTCCTCGCGAGAACTTGAAAGTTGTCCGAGTTTAGTTTAACCGTGGGTTTCCTCTCTTCCTTTTACCAACTTCTATTCCATTCCGTCCATTTCTCCAATTTATCGCCGTTTTCCTCAACTGAATACCTCATATTTTCTTACATTTATTAGTTAATTTTTCTTTCGTTGCCTTCAATTTCATAATTTTTATGCTCACCTCTCTTTTCTTCTCCACTTTTGTTTTCCTTCCTTTTAAGGGCAAGTCAACTGCATTTTAAAAGTGAAACATTGCCATTCCCCTAAACTGAATGTTGCGGCGAGAGAGGGAAGCTACGGAGCGCTTGGAATAATGTGAAATTCAAAGTGACCATTTATGATTACTGTATTCTACTTCCTTTGGTATGGCTAAGGAACAATCACATCGAGTACTGTTTCTTCTGGTTTTGGATTCTTATAGCAGATAATTCTAAGGCTTCTGATGATGAAACTTGTATATTTCCCCTAAAAATCACACAATTCATGGTCCAGTAGTCCAGTTGGTGTGACAGTTAATTTTTCTAAACTCGTCTGTCACGACGACATTAATTTATCCTTTTAAAGTTATCTCAATGGATAAAATTTAACAAACACGTTTAACTAATGCTGACAAAATCTAAAAATGTAGTCTAAAAGGTATACTATAATTATGAACAGACGTTTCAATATGGTGCATACCGAAACAAAATATACAGGCTTTCTTCTATTCGGCGCCTCTTCGGAAGTTGATTACAATATTGAACATATGTAAAGTTCTACAATCCTTCAACGACCCAGGTGTTAATTCCGTAAGAGATTTTGAACAGGAAACTCAAACCTGTTTACAACATCGCTCAGAATGACATCAGAGACTATAGCGCTTCTCCCAGATGCCAGGAAAGCCAGAAGACTTTTGAGAGGAGAATTTCATCTTTGGAGTGAGTTATCGCAAAATGAAAAAGGAGTTAAACTGTTCAGCGACTACGCATCTACCAATAAATGGATCCGAGATCTTCGCGGACTTTCCTGCTCCGAATGAAGAGATACCATCAAATGACTGCTAGGGTTATTGCTATGCGCTCCTTACTGGAAAGGTCCCGGAACAATACCTTCTTGCACCTTTGTGGCAGAGAGCACGAAACAGTTGCGTTCTAGGTCCCTACCCGTACGGAGAAGTGCTGCAAAATAGGAGAGATCATAAGATCTGAAGCTTGATTGTGACAAGTATAAAGGAGAAATGTTTAGAGGTCATGAGGAAGCGTACGGTTTGTCCAACAGTGGTAGCAGAATACAAATCGATATCATTGCCTACAAGACATCTGAAGGCAGCGGAGTGATCCTTG
Organism: Tenodera sinensis; assembly: GCA_030765045.1. NCBI lineage: Eukaryota > Metazoa > Arthropoda > Insecta > Mantodea > Mantidae > Tenodera > Tenodera sinensis. The sequence continues at coordinate 155,292,101 of CM060965.1, forward strand.
AAGAAATACGAGTACAACCTAAAACAAATATTGGTTTCTGGGCTAATGACAGGAGCTAGAATGACAATGCCCACAAAATTACCTACAACTTTTGGGTATATTATGGCCTAGGCAAACGTCTGCTGTATATAATAGTAATCTTGGCAATCAGGGGATCAATTCTCTTCATGCGGAATCATTTGTACCCATAATCTTGATATTTATTTAGTAAATGTATTGACATTTGCATGCGATATTTTAACTGCATTAATTTTTTTATATCCTGAAGCTCATGCTACTATATCGGCGAGCGTGTGAGTCAGTGGAACGATTGTTGTGACTTACAGTGAGTGACTTTAGTGTGCAAGTCCTCTGTTCGAAATTAAAGGGGAAGGAAGATCTACCTTGGGCGTGATTCATTATGCTACTGCGTGCAAAAAGGAAAATTGAAATGACAGTGAAAACTCAATTTAGTTACACTATTGGTGAATTCGAATTATTACTTTAAAACCACAGTGAAATGAAAGCGAAAACTAAACCGTCACAGTATATTTTCAGTGATATATAAAGATAGCAAACGTTTGGTTATTACACACCTGGTGGTCTGTTACTGCCGGCTGGAAGACAAATATGGACAACCATTCAAACAGGAGAGCACGAAGAATTTTCTATATTGAAGGTGTGAGATCAATGGAACTGCCGCGTCTCTAGAGAAAATCAATAAAGGAAAGGTATTACACCTTTAAGTTCAACTGCCATTTTAGGTGAAAATCTAATTCAACAGCTATCGGTACAGACAGGCCATCTGATATACGGATGGCCCTTCCTTCATTACCTGACGTTCAACATCCGCTGGTGTGACATTAAGTTTGTGCATTTCCAACCCTGCATGCCTTCTTTCCACCAAGTCAGTGTTTCATGTGGACTTATAGCTGGTGCGAGGCAGTGCTCGCGTGACGCAGTCTTTCCCTTCAGTTTATCGTCCCTGAAGCATGAAGGTCTTATTGAACGGATGGACTTTTGAAATGTGCAACGTTGGAAATCCATACTGTTCTCGTCATATCAACAACACCACTTGAGATTTCAAACACACGGCCAATTTTTAAGCAATGCGCTGTGTTTGGCGTGAAATGAAATGAAATGTATATTTTAAATTTTCTAGCTATAGCCTATATAGTCGTGTTTACTCTTGATGACTTTTGTGTAACTGATAAACCATAAGAGACACACCAAATCTTACTATACAAAAATGTAGATCTCATTAAAATACACAATTTATGTCCAAATAATTTTTTGTAGAGGGAACCATTTTGGAGATATTCTTTGTTATTTGTGTTAGTTTTGCAACACATAAAATTTTCTCAAATGAAAGGTTGTTATTCACCTTTTTATCCCTTGGCCATGCAAAAAGAACTGAATTTCAGAGCGTTTAAAAGATTTTATTATGGCTCAAGCCTACTGTATCCCATATCCCCCTTGTATCTACAAGGAATTAAGCAATAAGATAATTTCTGCAAAAATTTATCTGGACTAACATGAAGAAGATAGAGGATTACAGTTGTAAGAATAGTTAGTATGAGAATAGTGAAAGTCACGTGAGTGCAATGCGTCATACTTTTCTGAAAGTGTGGTTTTTACTTTCTCTACTGGTAAGTAGGGAAAGTATTGTATTCCACCCAAAAATTCGAAGTCCAGATTTCACCGGAAATACATGTTTTGAGGCCCCCTGAATCCAAAAAAAAGCATTTTTAGAAAAAGGTCCGTGTGTGTCTGTGTGTCTGTGTGTCTGTCAGTCTGTCAGTCTGTGGACAGCATAGCTCATAAACGAAAAGTCGGTTAAAAACCAAAGTTGGTATTTAAGTTTAATGTCCTTCAAGGATGCCACACGAAGATTTTGAAGAAAATAGCCCCACCCTAAACTACCCTTTACGTGGAAAATTTTTCGAAAATTTTTATTTTCTTGAAAATGGCTCTAACGATTTTGATTAAGATGTCATATGTTTGAGATATTTTTATGACAAATGAAATGTATATCTTGAATTTTCTGGCTATAGCCCCTGTAGTATTTACTCTGGATGACTTTTGCATAACTGGTAAACCGTTATAGACCAAATTATACTATACAAAAAATGTAGATCTTGCTAAAATACACAATTTATGTCTCAATAAATTTTCTTGTAGGGTAAACCGTTTCGGAGATATACCTTGTTATGTGTGTGAGTTTCGGAAAACTTGGAACTTTCGTGAAATGGGTCATCGTTGTTCATTTTTTTATATGTTACGTGTACAAAGAGAACGGAATCTCAAAGCTTTAAAAGATTTGACTATCGCACAAAGCCTACTGTATTCCAATATTCCCCTTGCACCTACAAGGAAATAAGCAATAAGATAATTTGTACAAATGTTTATTTTAACTAACACGAAGAAGATATAGGAATAAGAGTTTGTAAGAATGGTTAGTACAAGAGTAGAGAAAGTCATGTGATTGCAACACATCAGATTTTTTATTCAGGGATTCCCAAAACATGTTTCCGGTGAATTCTCTATATCGAATTTTTGGGTGGAATGCAATGTTTCCTCAGCTTGCTGCACATAGCAGAGAAATGAGGTCTGGAATTTTGGTCCACTGTTGTGAATCGGATGGCCCCTAATTGCCTTTATGCTACAACTGTAGCGTGATGAAACACAATGAGACATGCTTTGGCTAATAAGCTCTTAGAGACGCACTAGGGAAGTATTCGGCAGCTGTGTCACGCAATGCAATGAAAGCTCGTAAAATGTAATCATACTGTTATGATGTGTGCGTTACTCATCTTTTCTGATTCACATAGCCAGCTGCAGATGGTGCGAATATTTTTTTGAATCCCGAAATCCCGAAATAACGCGGCTGTTAGGGAACACACTTTAGGGATTCCGCGGCATATCGAAATGTGAGCTTAGAAGTGACAAAACTAGATCACGTGGGGTAGCGCAATAATAAACTAGTCTACATTGTAAAGTAGGTAATATACGGTAAGGCACACCACTTTTAAATACAATTACACACCAATTATGCTAGGGGTGTATTCCAGTCCTGCAACCGATCTTAATTTATACACTGTACCCATTTTACACTAACCTAATTTTGCATTGTCTTAAAGAAATCATTAAGGGTTGGTTTTTTTTTTTTTTTTTTGGGGGGGGGGCATAATTCACAACTTTTTTCCTCTACGTGTTGTTTGATTGCAGCAAGATTGAGATGAATATTGCTCGATTCATTTTGCTTCTCCATACCCAGAATCATGTTGTTTATGGTACTTGTCACTTCATTAGCATGCAGCGTATCTTCTTCTGTCTTGTTACTTCGGGAAAGTTTTAGCAATGTAGTGCCCAAGGTCAACGCTAGTAATGCAGCGGTCACAGTGGTCAAGGTCAACGCTAGGGTTAGCGAAACGTATATTCCAGTACCACTCTTTGAGGAAAAATTTAAACTCAACTTTATAAAATAAAGAAACAAATACGTGACCAATCACAATGAGTGCCGAAGAACAAAGACAGTTCGCGAGACTTTCAGTTGACGGCTTATTTACGAGAAGTTCGAGAAAAACTGAATTTCGAGAAAAACCCGTGCTACATATAGACAGTCGTTGAAAGAAATTCAAGTGTGTGTCACCTGAGACAGTGTGTGACATACAATTGTCGCGTCGGAGTTGTGTGAACCAGTTTTACTGAGTGTGATTGTCCAAGCCAGCGGTTTGAGAGAGTAGAACAGAAAGTCAGCGAAGCAGTGTCAAAATAACGAGAGATAGAACAGCTGTAAATGCAAGATCACGAAGAATTTTAGACTGAGTTAACGATAAAACAGAACTATCTTCTGTGATTCACTTTTTAGAAGATAAATAAAGTGACAGAAATAGTAGCTGGACTGCATCACTTCATCACAATATTATAAATTTATTTTCAAATTAGCAGAACAATTTCTGTAGATTAATTATAAATTACTGAATAAAAGGAGGAAAAAACAGCATGACAGGAAACAAACCCATGAGCTCGGAAGAACAGCTTTTGGTGTTACGAATTAAGTCACATGAGCAGTGAAACTAACGTCTCTAGAGTATATTGCATTGTCAAGTGATCAGTTCGAGAATTGAGAGATTTTTGTGGTATTAAATCTTGAGAACGCTGACAACGAACTAGGGCAGAAGTTTTAAAGACATTCTTGGCTAATTTGTCACTCGATTTTACTTTAACAGCATCTGATACCACTTCGTTTAACACCGTGGACCATGCATTGCCTGTCTCACATTACTTATATCAATCACATCTACATTCTATATAGTTCATTAACATCCTTATATAATATGAAATAACTATAGTGTTATCCCTTAACACATTTTAACTGTATAAATATTAATAATAAATACTATCCAACAGGCGCACTTGCCCATTTACATTAATAAGATGAGAACTAAATTCGTCATGAAATAACTACATCCTTTAACGCCAATTTCTCTGTGCCATTACTAATACAAATTACAATTATTAAATATTCTTATCACCATAATCCAATAAGTTGAAATACTAACACTCCAGTCATTTAACAATTTAAAATAGTACTCAAATTGTCTGCAATATATTATAAGCAATTACATATAACTCTGAACAAGATGCTCAGCATAAAGTGATTCGTAAGAATAACTGGTTTCATTTAAGTAATTTTAAGTGGAATGGATCATTTTACCCCTTTATGATGAAATGTTCTGCAGTGGCGTAAGGGTGAAACGAGTTGGCTCCTGGGCTCCGCCGGGATCTGAACTCGAGACCTCCTTCTGACGAAGATTAAGATGAATAATTTCCCTTCATGCAGGAATCTTGCGGTGATTTCTGTGCTCCGTTTCACGCTTTCGAACTGGTGACCCAACCAACTCCCAACAGATTCATGACTACTCGTACCGCGTGACTGTGCGAACAGCCCTTCACTGTTGTCCTGTTGTATACTTGGTTCTATTGTATGCCAACCCTACAAACTCAGGTGGCATTTTACCAACCTTCTCAGCGGGCGCGTACGCAGCACGGAAGGTTATATGTAAAGCGTTCTGCTTTTGTTGTTCAACCAAGCAGCAGTATGTGTAAGTAGCGTGGGACTGAGATTTTAAGTGAAAATGACAAAAACTCCTGTTTTTGGATTATACAGTATAAATATTCAATAGCCATCTGTGTAATATCCTGCCCAAAGATCTCTCTCGATCCTCCAGTTTTAAAATCCAAAACACATGTTTAGGTCAACTGTGTCCTCCCTTTTAGTCCGAATGATCTGCCTATTTACTCTTTCTGTACTTTTACTTTCTCTACTGGTAAGTAGGGGAAGTATTGTATTCCACCCAAAAATTCGATGTCGAGATTTCACCGGAAATATATGTTTTGAGACTCCCTGAATCCAAAAAGAGCATTTTTAGAAAAAGGTTCGTGTGTGTCTGTGTGTGTGTGTGTGTGTGTGTGTGTGTGTGTGTGTGTGTGTATGTGTGTGTTTGTGTGTTTGTGTTTGTGGACAGCATAACTCAAAAACAAAAAGTCGATTAAAAACCGAAGTTGATATTTAAGTTTAATGTCTTTCAAGGATGCCACACGAAGATTTTGAAGAAAATAGCTCCACCCTAAACTACCCTTTATATGGAACATTTTTCGAAAATTTTGATTTTCTTGAAAATGGCTGTAACGCTTTTGATTAAAATGTCATATGTTTGAGATATTTTTATGACAAATGAAATGTATATCGTGAATTTTCAGGCTATAGCCCCTGTAGTCGTATTTACTATGGACTACTTTTCATAACTGGTAAATCGTTAGAGGTAGACCAAATCATACTATACAAAAAATGTAGATCTTGCTAAAGTACACAATTTATGTCTCAATAAATTTTCTTGTAAGGTGAACCATTTCGGAGATATTCCTTGTTATGTGTGTGAGTTTCGGACAACATAACTTTCGTGAAATGAATCATCGTTGTTCATCTTCTATATATTAAGTGTGCAAAGACAACAGAATCTCCAAGCTTTAAAAGATTTGACTATCGCACAAAGCCTACTGTATTCTAACATTCCCCTTGCACCTACAAGGAAATAAGCAATAAGATAATTTGTACAAATGTTTATCTTAACTAACACGAAGAAGATATAGGAATAAGAGTTTGTAAGAATGGTTAGTACAAGAGTAGAGAAAGTCATGTGAGTGCAACACATCAGATTTTTCCCTCAGTCTTGCATTTTCATGTATGGGATTTATTCCGTGCCTTTCACTTTTGCTCGCATTTGTATGTAAACTTGCATGCATAATCTCAAATATGCTGTCTGACGTTTTATTGATTGGCTGACAAAAAAAATTATACTGAGGAAAAAGGAATTTTAGCAACCACAACTTCATGAAAACAAAGATTAACTTCTCTGCTATTAGTCAAGGCAACTTCAATCAAATACTTCCATTTATTTTCACTTTGCTTAAGTATCAGAAAATGTTACTATCATACTTTTTTGAAAAATGTGAATACGCAAGGTAGTATAAAAAGATGCACGTTCTGTTTTGCTAATTGAAAACCTTTAGTTGTATTATCTGAGAAACTATTTGTGTTAGACATTTGAGCTTTTGCACAGTCGTTTCTTTATTTACTCCTATTAACTGTGTAAATTTTCAAGGACATAGCTTTAAAAATAAAAAAGTGACAGAAAATCCAGTACCAGTGTTCCTTAACACTGCTGAAGCGATGTATGCAAATATTGCGGAGGTGCATCGGTGAAGAAATTGTGGGTATCAGAAGCCAAATTGCAATTTGAAGACATTGATTTGTGAATAATCTAGAACTATGCATGCAAAACGCGACGCCACTGCATGCGCGAAAAGGTAAACAGATACTCCTTGCTTTGTATCAGAGATGTCCAACATTTTGCGAAAGAGGGGAGGTTGGGTTTACCTCGTTCCACCATACGCGGAATTTGCCATTCTTTAACCCCCAGCCGTGCATTGTGTTGCAGTGGTGGGTTGGTTACATGTACGTTGCGTTTGATTTACGAAAGCACTTTCAAATCGTATGCGATAAACATCTGTTCATTAGTAACTTTTGTGGTAATGCTTACGTTTAAGAACTCTAACACTATTTGGCGACGAAGTGAAGTGCATAGCTTTAGAAGATACACCAAGTGATCGCCGCGTAACGTATTGCAATACAGACTTTTAGTGTAGTTCACTCATGTTATACACTCTATTCTTGCAAATGCTTATTTCTTTATCTACTTAATTTTAATCGATGTAAGCATTTTCAGAGGGTACCTTATTGCTAATTTTCTTGTAGGTGCAAGGGACATATGGTAATACAGTGGGTAGGCTTTAAGCGATAATCAAATGTTCTAAGAGCTGGTTGCTATACGATGCATTTAAATTCCGTTCTCTTTGCAAGGCCAAGAGATAAAAAAACCGAATAACATATTCCTATTTGAGAAAAGTATACGTATTGGCAAATTCAAACAAATAATAAAGAATATCTCGGAAATGCTTCAGTCAAAAGAAAAAGTGTGCCATAAATGGTGTGTTTTAACGAGATCCATATTTTTTATTTAGTAAGTCTTTGCCTGCCTATTACTGTTTGTCATTTATGAAAACATCATTCAGAATGAATGAGAATGTTCCCAGAAAATTCGAGGTACGACTTAGAAACTACCATGGAGTCGCCTATTTGTATCCATCACTAGATACTAATTGACTCCCCTCCGACTGAAGGAGTGGAGTGGGAAATAGCATCTAATTACGTAAGCGTATCAAGAGACAAGGTTGGACATCACATACTTCACATGTTAAGGCCAGCAGAATGCCTCCTTAAGCTGGGTGACGGCATAAATGGAAGTAAGTATACTATACTTAGCTTACGCTTATACAGGGTCGGCCGATAAAGGGGGGCTACGGGACAACTTGTTCATACCGGGCTCCGCGGCGAGTTCATATGTGAAGTCACTTCTCCTTCTGAGGACTGGCAGTACAACCCGCTAACGTGCAAATTGGTTCATTTCTCTTTCTGTTACCCGCGCTACACGTTTCGCCTTACCGCGCATCCCGCCAGTGAGCTCGGGTTTCAGACTTGAAGAGGCTATATGAAAAATGTCACACACATGAAATTTCCAAAAACCATGTTAATAACATGCTTAATTTTTCTACACTTGGATTAGTAAATGTCCAGGCATATTTAAGCCAAGCCTATAAGGAATCAATAGATTGCCACAATGTTCAAGCCCAGAAAAAACAGGAACACTCTTAAAAAGATAATCAATTGTGTGAAATTTTGTGATTATCACGAGCTACCCCTAAGAGGTCATAACGAGCATGAAGGGTCGCAAAATCGAGGGGTGTTCATGGGGTTGATTAAATATACTGCAGAAATTGATTCCCTATTGAAGTACCATCTTAATGGTGACTCATTTTTAAAGGAACTTCTAAGTCAATACAAAAAGAGTTGCTTCGATGTATTCTTGAAGTTTGTAAACAAAATTTCTTAGAGGAAATTGAAGCAGCAGACTGTTTGTCTATTATGGCTGACGAAACTACAGATGTTGATGACATGTTCTAGCTTTAATAGTTCTTAGGTAGTCCTGTTGAGCGATTCTAGGGATTTCTTATTCCGAATGGGTAAAATTCGGATGCAATTGCAGAAATTGTAATTTCTGAGCTTGGCAATATATTACAAGATAAGAATAAGCTTAAAGGCCAAAGCTTTGATGGTGCAGCGGAAATGACCGGGGCTATCAATGTAGTGCAAGTTAAAGTTAGAGATGTGTATCCTAATGAGTACTTTGCGCATTGCTTAGCACACTAATTAAATCTGATAGTGGAGAGAGCTGCCAGACAAAACACAAAAGCTAGGATTTTCTTCTCAAATTTCTCTGCTATACCCGCGTTCTTTTCCCGCTCTCTACACAGATCATTCTTGTTAGATTCGTGCGTAAGAAGGGAATACCCAGTAGTGGATCAACGAGGTGGAACTACAAATCCAGGTCTGTAAATGTTGTTTACGATAAGAAGGAAAGAATGTTTTCAAATTTTCAGAATCAGAGACTTTAAGTAGTGCGACAATAACTGAGGCATCTGCCACACTGGGGTATCTTGAAAATAATGAGTTTTGTTTCTGGCTTAATTTTTTCCATTTAATTATGCCTCATGTAGACATATTGTACAATCAACTACAGAACCGTCACACAGATGCTGTCAAAGTTCAAGTGTACATAACTACTTTCAGTTCTGAAATTATTAAAGTAAGAAAACAGTACAGTCGTGTGATTTGGCAGCAGAAAACCCACACAAGAGAAAAATTGTTTCAAACACACAGACCAGAGTAGTAACAGGTAAGGAAATATGTGATGTTATATTGTCTCAAGTGCATCTCCGCTTCCAGATTAGAGAGCACCTTTCGTATCTTCCCTGCTACAGGAACCACAGCTTCAGCAATTTAGTTCAATATTTCCAGAAAATGTGTTAAGTGGATGCGTAAAAATGTTCCCAGAGTTTGACAATGACAAACTACATACAGAACTTTCAATCATCTATTCAAGAGAAGAATTCAGGAATATTTGTGGTACTGTAAACTTGGTTCATTGTCTTAGAGCTAATAATCTTTTCTCCCACTTTTTCTGAAGTGTTAAAACTTTTGAAAATAGCCATTGCTCTGCCTTTAATAACAAGTAAATCTGTACGCTGTTTCTCCACACTGAAAAGAAACAAAACATTGCTTAGGAATACTATTGGAGAAGATGGATTAGCGGCACTTGCTATGTTTTCGATAGAAAAGGAGATGGTAGAAAACATCCCGAAGTTCAACGAGAGTTTGCAAGAAAGAAAGTTCGCCGTGTGCAATCCATCTTCAAATAATTAAGGTAAGCTAAACTTCCAATATTCAGTGCAATCCTGCAAGGTATAGGTAATATGAGCCGTCACTGCGTTTATGCACCAAATTTTGACTTGCCTGTCACAGTGAGTCACGTAGTTACGTACCCGATGACCTGATGGTTAACGTCACACCTATTTACGTATATGTGAAAGCTATGAAATGTCTAGTGACCGCTAACTTCCCTGTAATGACAAGCCGCTAAACTGTCTACTATTAATAAGCTATGGCAACTTACCGATGTTCATGTAAACATTGTTCACACTATATAATAAAGACAACTAGAATTAAATGAAGTATTTGCGAAGATCTTTCTTATAATGGCGAGGATTCCACTTTCCAATGCACTTAATAGGCCCACCGTTCAAGTAAATATATTATAAGTTATTGGGAGCAATGGCGTGTTGTACAGTGTTATGCAGCACCAACACGACTCATTCTTCCGGCAATTTCCTTTCGACTCCCGTTCAGGACTACTGTCGAATTCCGACATACGTGGCCATATGTAACGTATAAGCTCCAGCTTTACCCAGTCTTTAACACACCCGAGCATTCTCTTTTGTAGCTCTTCTTTCTTTTAACCATCCTTCCTTCAAAGGTCAATTATGTAGGTATGTAAAAATGAACATGTCCAAATAAAACTGTGTTAAACATAATACCATTACATAAGATTTGTGTATCCTTATGGCTTACCTCATAGTTTTAGGCAAAAATCATCGAATTTCTAGTATACTTACAGAAAATTAAGATATACATTTAATTAGTCATGAAAATGTCTCAGAAATATACAATTTTAAACAAAATCATTACAGCCATTTTAGAGAAAGTTAAAATTAAAAAAAAAAGAAAAAAGAAAAAAAGACCAACCGGATTGACTCAGGCGGTAGCGTCTGTGGCCCGCATTCGGGAGGTCGCGGGATTGATCCCCTGGCCGAACTTCCTGACTTAGTTTTTTCGGAGGTTTCCCCGGGTCGCCAGGCGAATGCTGGGAATAATTTACATAAACTCCGAATTTCCTGTCCCTCCATTTCATTACATAGGCCGTTTCATTTCACCCTTATTCTCTAAGGTTTGTTTAAGGGTTGGAAGCGTCGGTGAGCGTCGCAGCAGCAGCACAGCAAGGGAATAAGTGCGCTCTAGAAATCCCGTTCCCCCAATTGGAAGGGGAGCCTGGCTTCCGGGCCCCCTATGGGATGTTCCAAGCCCGAAGGGGGGGGGTGCTAAGCCAGCCTCCGCCGAGGTAGTTCTAACTGGAAAAATGTTGGGATCCTGCCACCTCCTCTGCCGTAGCAACGTTCCGGCCGCCCTTGGGGTCCATTTGCCTCATTTGGTAGCCATGCAAATATAACGTGCTCTCAGCGCATGCTTTTAGAATGGATTGCTGTTTAGGTCCACAAGCACGGTAATTCCGACCTTGTTGCTTTCAGAGCATGAAGTGTTGCGTATTTTCAAAAATAATAAGTAACAGGTTAACTACCTTGTACGGTTCCCTTTTTTCTTTTTTTTTTTTTTTTTTTTTTTTTTTTTTTTTTTTTTTTTTTGGTAGTGTTAACGCCCGCTTTTACTACTGCGGCAACGCAGGCGGTGACACTGATGATACATGGAATGACGATGGAGCACCGATGGAATGAGAAGGAGGGGGAAACCAGAGAACCCGGAGGAAACCCACCCCAGCGCCGCTTCGTCCACCACGAATCCCACTTGCGGTTGCCTGGGATCGAACCCGGGCCGCTGCTTTGTACGTATTTTGTACATATTTTTTCTTTGTTTATGGGATCTCATAACGTGTATTTTCAGTGAAATATCAATGTGAAATTTTTCTTCAAATACGTTTCCTCTGTGTGCTATAGATGATAGAGAAGGTACAATTCAAGTTACTATATTTGCTATACCAATATTTCATATTTATAAGATTTTAGCTCAGTTTTGAACTGTTGGAAAATTGAAATTCTCAAAAAGTTTTTCAAGTAAATAAATTTTGAGGAAATTAAAACCTTCTTGCAGTACTTACTTTCTCTACTACGTATAGTAACGTAGAGGAAGTATTGTATTCCATCCAAAAATTCGATGCCGAGATTTTACCGGAAATATGTTTTGAGGTCCCCAGAATACAAAAAAGCATTTTTAGAAAAAGGTCCGTGTGTGTCTATGCGCGCGCGTGTGTGTGTGTGTCAGTCTGTGGACAGCATAGCTTAAAAACTTAATAATCTAAAAACAGAAAGTTGGTTCTTTCAAGGATGCGACACGAAGGTTTTGAAGAAAATTCCTCCACCCTGAACTACCATTTACATAGCAAATTTGTTAAAAATATTGATTTTCTTGTAAATGGGTCTAACGATTTTGATTAAAATGTCACATGCTTAAGATATTTTTATAACAAATGAAATGTATATCTTAAATTTTCTAGCTATAGCCATGTAGTCCTATTTACTCTGGATTACTTTTGCATAACTGGTAAACCCTAAGAGATAGACCAAATCTTACACTACAAGAAATGTATATCTTGCTAGAATACACAATTTGTCTAAATAAAATTTTTTGTAGAGTGAATTATTTCGGAGATATTCCTTGTTATTTGTGAATTTTTGAGAACTTTACTTCTGTCAAATGGAACATCGTTATTCATTTTTATATGTTAACCGTCCATAGAGAACGAAATTTGAAAGCTTTAAAGGATTTGACTGTTGTATAAAGTGTGCTGTATTCTCATACTCTCCTTGTACCTTCAAGAATATAAACAATAAGGTACTCTCTGCAGATGTTTATCTCAACTAACACGAAGAACACATATGAATAAGAATTTATAAGAATGGTTAATACAAAAGAAAGGAAAGTCATGTGAATGCAACACATCAGATTTTTTAAAACATACCTTTCTTATGCTTCCAGATAGTGTTTATCCGACATTTCATAGACCATCACTCAGGACCTCATTGTAAATTATTTTTGATTCAAAAGTCTTAGAAGTGCAAAATTTTAATGAAGCCTCAATGCTGAATTTTGGTTGAATCTTATACTTTTTCTGTCTTTAATAAGCAGTAGAGGAAGACAGAGAAGAAATATTCATTGGAGAAATGGGCGAGATCTATATAGCATTTTCTATCCGAAGTCTACAAGAAAAACATTTTACCCACTTTGATTTGTTTATGTGATTTATAATCAATGCATTTTTATTCATATATTCTCAGATTTCCATTTATTTTATTTTATTTTGTCTTAATGGTGGCTTCACTTTTATTATTTGCCTTATCATATTACATTTTTCTCATTTTGTATCAGTATTGTTTTATTTACAGTTTTAAATTCTCTCTCTCTCTCTCTCTCTCTCTCTCTCTCTCTCTCTCTCTCTCTCTCTCTCTCACTTTCTCGTTCTTTTTTCTGTTCTCGTGACCAACTTTTTTTCCTTCTCTTTGCACAAGGGGACTGCAGTATCATGTTGGTTGTGGCCTCCAATCCATAACGTGCTCTCGTCCTGTTCAAATTACGCAGGACAATTAAAGCCAATCTACAGTAATGAGCTGACATTGTAGACCTCATCCTTTAGGCGTTGTTCCCCGCCCAATCTGGACTGACCGTTTTTCTCGTTTAACGTACTATGTACTTTCAAAATTTCCCGACATAAATCCATGCAATGATTGAGAACCTCTTGATACAACAAAGGGATTCAAGTTCTCATAAAGATTACACCGTGTATAAAACAGTGGTCATGTATGAACAAAACCTAGAGAAAGTGTATGATTTTTCAACGATAGCGTCTTTTAATCCGCTTACTATTATACGTGGGATTTGCATTTTTACCACAGATATTAATAAAACATTTAATTCTCCAATTATTGACGTATGTCAATACCGACATACAAAATAATCATATCTGATATTTTAATTTTAAAATTTAAATCTTACCATCTCCACTTCCCTTTATTTGCTAACACTCACATACAACCTCAATTTTGCAAGAACAACTCTGCCGTAATTATCCCAGATAAGAAACTTCAGCTGAAACTCCCTAAATATTACTCCATATTCTCCTGCGAACTTTCTGTACTTAAGTAAGCTTTAACATACATCATCCAATCTAGTGAGAGTAAATTTCTTATAATTTGTGATTCATTAAGATCTCTCCAAAGTCTCAGAGATCGTTTAACTGACCTCCAACTGCTTCAAGATATCCACAGTCTTTATTCCATTGCTCTAAATAAAAAGAAAATAGTTACTTTCATTTGGGTCCCTTCACACTGCGGCATTAAGGGCAATGAAGAAGCGGACAAAGCTGCTAAAGAAGCAAGTCGGCTAACAGACACACATGAACAGCAAGCAGTGCCTTATCGTGATATTACAAAGTACTTCTCCAGACTAATAAAAACAAGATGGAAACAGGCCTGGAATCAATCGCCTCCAGAAAAACTACACATGGTAAGGAAAGGAGACACCAATTCTTCCCCTGTCTATTCTCTTAGCAGGAAAGAGCAGGTGATTATCTCACGTCTCCGCATTGGTCATACAAGGTTAACCCACTCATACCTCCTCAGCAAAGGCCAGCCACCACAATGTGAAGTCTGCAACACTCGCCTCACAGTAAAACATCTTCTCACAGAATGCAAGCAATACGCTACACAACGACAGCTTCGTCACATCACTGGAGACTTATCCACCACTCTGAACACGCCATCCAACTGCAGAAGGGTATTATCATTTCTCAAAAGTACAGACTTACATACGAAAATATAATATGAAGGATATTTTTGTTGTACTGATTTGTTGATTAGTATTTTCATGATTTTGGTTAAATAATTGTAACAAGTTTATTGTATACCGCTGTATTATATAGAATAGTGGCGATATGACTTAATTGTTAAAGCGACTCTAAATAAATTTAAAAAAAACTCTTGGTCAACACTAAGCGACGTGACTAATTGATCATTAGTTTACTGAGGCTAGTGTGCTAGACCTTGATACTGCTTTTGAAAGGCTGACAGTTATTAATTTTATTTACGCAATCCTAGTATTAAAACGGCGTGTTATGGCGACATAAATCCTGCGAAATTACCTTATTTCTTGCACCAGTTCCAGAGTGAATGACGTAATTACCATGACAACAAAACAGCGGTGACGTCATCGCTACCACAACGCAATGTTCTCCAATGTGTCTATAAGAAAACGGAATTGTTACTCTCTCAAGTGCAGCAACATTTAGCCACAAAAATGATCTCACATTTCAATTTCAGAAGACCTTTCACCTTTGAATATATAAATCAGAGCGTCAAAGGTGTAAAAATCTTCGACTGCAAAAAGAAAATAGCACTTACTATCTACTTTATACTGCTAAGAAGTTAATGTACTCTAAAAGATAATGCTACGTTTACAAGTAGGTACTATTTACCAGAGAACACAATTACCAATCACCATTTTGAAGTAAATTCCATAATCCAGTCTAAATACATTTATAAGCTCTTTACAACAAGAAATGCTGCAAACGCATGTCATTTATGCCGACTTTGTGTTGTTTATTTACGTGTTTTATTATTACTTAAAGTTTTTAACATTGAGTTCCATTTCGGAGACGATACTGTCTTTTTTTTTTTTTTTTTTTTTTTTTTTTTTTTTTTTTTTTTTTTTTTTTGTTAAAGGGGAAAACAGAAGAATAGTTGGAGATAAAGAGTGGCTTATTTTGCTAGATAATGGATGAGTGGGAGTGGGCACATCTGCCTTTGCTTATGTGCTCTCATTGTTACGTGTTTATTTTATTGTCTTTTTCCGTACCTATTTAGTTATCTTTTATTTTTAAGCGGAATTTCCCTCTGAAATTACTGTACCATGTTTAAGTACTCCCTTCATGCGAACGGGTTCATGATCGCAAGCTAAATTCTTTCGCTTTGCAGGCAATTGTACTTTAACCACTTCTGCCAACCTTCACACCAACGTCAAGCGATACCTCCCCTAACGCT
This sequence comes from Tenodera sinensis, assembly GCA_030765045.1. NCBI lineage: Eukaryota > Metazoa > Arthropoda > Insecta > Mantodea > Mantidae > Tenodera > Tenodera sinensis. The sequence goes on from CM060965.1 coordinate 155,307,923, forward strand.
GCAGGCAGCCGAATTTGTTATGAGAACACGCGACAAGTACATTTCTCGTGGCCCACGACGTTGCCATATTTTGCGTAGAAATTGAACTTTGTATGACACTTTAACATTAAATTGTGGCTCAATTCTTTCGAGTTAGGACAAAAAGGCATTACAGCGTTGTTTACACAATGTTTGCGTGACAGTTAGTGAAATAATAAACCATTTATGTCCATTCCTCAAGAAGCTGTAATGCTCCAAATGTTTGACACAACTTATCTTTTTCGGCGAAACGGTTCTTTATGGACAATAATTGTATTGGACATGTTTGTTACACTCACCCTATAGAATCCCTGGTCAACGTCTGGCCGAAGCAGTACCTTCCACCCTGTATAAAATGGATGTTAGTACGTAAGAAGATAAATTCTAACACCGGTTTACAGATCATCATGAAAATTGGGACATGTGTTTTTCCATGGAGATTTTTATGCTATCCTATGCAATGTATTACATTCACATAGTTTTCTCTACTCGCTTTTCTCCTAGGTAACACCTTCACATACCTACCCTTCTCTACTCGCCCTTCAACATACAGTTCATACAATTTTCTATGTGTTTGAAATTGAAATGTAGCACGTTACATTCATACGGCTATCTCTACTCAGTTTTCTTTTAAGAAACGCAATCACATTTCTTTCTCTGTTTCCTCTTCTAGAGATAAGTCATACAATCTTCTATATGTTCGAAATAGAAATGTAACATCTTACACTCATGCAGCTTTCTCTGCTTGCTTTTCTTCCTGTAGTAATTGGAGTTGTTGAACGGTGCTTTTGCATAGACTTTTATTTATTTTGTGTTCTTTATAGTATCCAAAGCGCTTCAATTAACTCTTTGTTTAAGTCTCCAAAGAAACGCAAGGCTTGGGCAAGGGCAGCCAAAGTCTAAAAGGTTGTAGTGATAAAATCGTCAAACCACGGGCAACGCCGGGTATTTCAGCTAGTATGGCTATAAAATGCAAACATATTTCTTTTCAGTCTGTTATTCGTGATTATGGCGCGAATTACACGTTTTCATTATTTTAACGTTGTCCATATTTATGTTGTTACTTGCTACTGTAAGGTACGAGTACCAACACGACAGTTCAGTGGTGCGCAGCACCAGATGGACAAATGGGATTGCTCAGCTATAACACCATTAAAAGCAAACTCTAAACTGCCCACCCTGTTAATGCACATATACACAAATTGGTTTACAAGCATCATCGCCCGCAGGTTTTAATTTTGCGGACGCGGACGTGTCAGATTTTCACTTTGCACACTTTTATCGGCTTACTCTGTTAATTATATCATTTTCAAATAACACCCATCGTGTTTTGTAAAATTTTGTACACCACAGACGTAAAGTTGTCATAGTTTCCTTGTAATAGGAAGTTTAATAATGATACATAAAAATGAGCGTATCCGTTAAAATTAAAGAAGCTTGTACTGACTGATAATTTAACTCAGGTATGTAAAACGGATTCTCTCTGAGGTGCAACGCTCTTCCAGCGCATATAGCTGCAGCTTTGTGACTGAAAGCAGAGGCAGGTTCGCCTCATTCCCAAGTTATACCTACTGACGTAAGCATGCCTTCTCTAAATGAAAACATCTCATGTGTTGCACTCACATGACGTTCTCTACTCTTGCAAACACTACTCTTAATGACGCTTATTCCTCAGTCTGCTTCACTGGGATAAACATTTGTAGAAATTGTCTTACTTTTAATTTTCTTGTAGGTGCAAGAGGAATTCAGTAGGCTTTAAGCGACAGTCAAATGTTTCAAGAGTGGTCGCTGTATGATTGAAATTTCCTTCTCTTTGCATGACCAAGAGATAAAAAAATGAATAACGATCTCTCATTTGAGTATGCAAAATTCTACAAATAATAAGGAATACCTTCGAAATGGTTCACTTCAGAAAAAATATGACATAAATTGTGTGTTTTAACAAGATATGCATTTTTGTACTAATATTTGGTCTATCTCTTACGGTTTACCAATTATGCATAAGTCATCAAGAGTAAACAGGACTACATGGGCCATAGTCAGAAAAATCGAAATATATATTTCATTTGCCGTAAAATATCTTAAACGAATGGCATTGTAATCAAAATCATTAGCGCCATTTTGATAAAATCAAAATGTTCGAAAAATTTTCCATGTAAAGGGTAGTTTAGGATAGAGGAATTATCTTCAAAATCTGCATGTCACATTCTTAAAACTTAAGTACCAACTTTGATTTTTAATCCAGCTTCCGTTTTTGAGCTATGCTGTGCACAGACACGTGCGCGCACACCCACCCACATACACACACGCACGCACGGACCTTTTTTCTAAAAATGCTCTTTTGGATTCAGGGGGTCTCAAAACATATATTTCTGCTGAAATCTCGACATCAAATTTATGGTCCTTGCGGGGAAGCTTTTGCATTGCACCAATGAAATGTTCTACATTCTCACGGTGAGATAACAAATTAAAATTGCCCTAGGGTTTATTGTCAGATGTGTCTAAGCATAAATTTTTAATTTTCATACACAGAACTACAATTTTGTAGACAAAAAACATGCTTGTGAGTTTAAAAATTTTGGAATTAAAACTGTAGGATACAAAGAGAATCCTAGGTCAATTTTAAAAGGTATATGTATTTTGAATCTGGGATTGGACGAACAATTAAACATTTTTGTCACGAGGGACTTTTTACTGACATAAAAAACTAATTTAATCAGAATCTCTAACCTATTAGAGAAAAATAGAATACATTTAGGCTGTAGCAAATTTTAATAAAGCTACTATTATTAATTCAGAACTTAAACGTTTAGATAAACATAAAGCTAACCCTGAGGCGCAACACACCAAGGCCTACCGCCCCGCCGCTGCATCCCCCACCTATGCCCATCACAGAAGTTATGCGTGGAGTGCAGTATTGGAGGTGGGACGTGGTCAGTGCCCCGGCCCCTCCCGGCCGGTTACACGGTTTTCGCAAACATCGGCAGCTACTTTTCAATCAAGTAGCTCCTCAATTGGCCCCTCAGGGACCTAACGAGGCTGAGTGCACCCGCACCAGGTCTCCAAGTGGGAGATTATCTCCAACCCGGGTCTCCCGCTTGATAAGTTACCACCGCACTAAGGAAACGGCCTTTTAGTCATACATAACCTTAAATAATATGAAAATGAATAAACAGTAACAAATAAATAACTGCCACTGCATATGCTTTTGAGAAATATGTAGTGAAACAATAGCAGATAAATCGGAAAATAGGCTGATAAATGAGTAACAAAAGAAACTTGGTAGTAATGTTAAATGTACTTAAATTTAAAATTTAATAAACAGCAAAATTTATGTGAAAATGTCTGTCAATAAACTCTCAACAGATGAAATACTTCGATTTTTTACTTCATACTACATTCAAGCAGAACGTAAGGGTAAAGTATCTAATATTCCATATAACTTCCTGTGTAGTTGCAACATTAGATATCATATTATGTACAAAGTTTTCACAGAAATCGGTTCAGTCCTCAAGTTCAATGTAATAAACATATATGTACGTAAGTATACACACATAAATTACTTTAAAATGATTTTTAGGTTATCTCATTACACATGTTAGCATCAGTTGTTCAGCCAACATAGAAAATTATCAGAAAACAAACCTTTGTTACAATTGTACTCCCCACGTTTCCTCAACTTTAAATATAATGTTAAATCAATTACGTTTCATTGTTTAATAACATCCTAAAAAGTTAATATTATTTGCGAGTATAGAAACTGCATCTCGGCTGATGCACTACAAATAGAGAGATAAAAAGCGAAGACTTAAAAATTAAAACAAAGGAGAATAATGTGACGGTTCTGCTGGAAAAGAGCATGATAGACCTCAGCTAAAATTGTCCTATTTTCTAAAAATAGGAGCGGAAAGAGGAGCAGGAAGCAAATGTACAATAGATAGGAACGGTCAGTAGAAAAGGAAATTGCACGAGATGGGAAAGGAAAGCGTTAAATGGAAATAAAATTTGCTCCTTAGGTTTAAATACAAATAAAACAGATATAAATCTTATACAGCAGAAAATCAATATCTTAAACTTAGAATGATGAAAAATTTCTTGGCATATTATTGCGACTACATCAAATTTATTTCGGACATTTTTAATATATAAATGTGTGGAGTTTCAGACAGATTGTGATGGCCTAAGCCGTGAAGAGCCTGGACGGTTAAGGTGAAGACTACCGGTGGAAGCTCGCAGGGTTCCTTCTGGTTCTTCCTGGTGGTTACGTTCCTGAGGCACTGGTCGCTCCAGAAAGTACACTCCTGATCCTATTTCATTGCGGTTCCATCTATGATCCACCCTGAAAAACGTGACAGTTAAGGAAATAATGAAGCTATTAACAGTGAAGCAACAAGAATCTAAAGTCAGAACAAAATTAGAAACTAAAAGCTTCACTTATCTTAGTAATATTGCAAGTTCTTTGATTTCGAGTTGGAGAATGAGTTGGAGTCAACTCGAAATATTGTCAGCGCAGCGCCAAAGAACTTGCAATATTACTAAGATAAGTGAAGCTTTTAGATTCCAATTTTGTTCTTACTTTAAACGTGACAATTCATATGGGTAAGAAATTTTCATACTGTTGTATGAACTTGGCTACTCTTGTACTCCTGAGGAAGAAACCTTCTAATTCCTATGCTTGACCTTTAAAAAATTAAAATTATTTTGTTTGTTAACGACGCTGTCGGTTGCCATGATCGTATCATTCCCGGTGTGCCAGAATTTCGTTCCGCAAGGGTTGTTTTAACCTAAACTAAACCCCGGCACGACAGCCCACGAGGGGCCAAGGCCTACCGCCCAGCCGCTGCGTCCCCCACCTCTGCCCACTACAGGCGTCATTGGTGAGGTGCAGTACTGGAGGGTGGGACGTGGTCAGCGCCCCGAGCCCTCCCGGTCAGTTATGCGGTCTTCTAGATCTGGGGCCACTACTTCTCCATCAATTGGTCAATTGGTCCCACCGGGACCTAACGACCTCCCAGAGGGGATAAAATCCCCATGCTGCTACCGGGGATCGAACCCGGGTCCTCCGAGCCAGAGGCAAGCGCGCTACCAACTGCGCTACGGAGGCGGTCAAGAGTTGTTTTACATTCCAGTAAATTTACTGACATGAGGCTGTCGCTTTTAATTCAAATTTTATTAGTCGTACATTCTTGAAAAAGTTTGATTCCAGCAGTACAGATTGCATGCATATAAGGTGATACAATAAGTCAATGCTCTAATCCTATAAAAACACCATTGTCAAATAATTATTCAAAATTTGTTAAGATTATACATAGGTACATTTAAATAAAATTAATTTTTTTCAGTTGTTATTTCAATATTGTGACATTTGGTACTTTTAATGTTGCAAGTAATTTATTATACAGTTTAATTCCCGTCACACTGGGATGTTGTCAGTTACTTTTCTAACATGCATAAATTCATGATAATCATTATTTATTTATGCCAATAAACTTACTGTTGGTGTTTTTAAACACACAAGCCGTGTGTGGGCAAAGTGGTAGAGCAGCCGCCCGGTAAGCGGAAGGTCTGTGGTTCAAATCCCAGTTGTGGCATTGAATTTTTAAGTTCCAGTTCTACCTCTCATGATAATCAGTTTTCTTTCCGATATTATAAGCGAGTAGATAATTATTTTTTTGTCCTCTGATTGGTAATCAGAGGATATGGTCGGTGAATTTATTTTGATAATTCTCCTGGTCAGGTCGGTGAGACCCGTAAACCAACGACAGGTGTGGTCCTCCAGACATTCTGGGGGTTGTGAGAGAGCGATGTGACCGCCAAAACATAAAAATATGGTGCTCTCTTAAAAGCGGTTACTATTACTGCTATTGCTCTCTTCAATAATATTGGAGAGCAAGAGGATTAATGACTTCATTGTCAGAATTCCAGCATTAGCTAACAGCAACATAATTATTTTTACCTGCTGTATTACGTATAGTAAACTAGCGGAAGTATTGTAGTCCACCCAAAACTTCGATGTCGAAATTTCACCGCAAATACATTTTAAGGCCCCCTAAATCCAAAAAGAGCCCATGTGTGTGTCTGTGTGTGTGTGTGTGTGTGTGTGTGTGTGTGTGTGTGTGTGTGTGTGTGTGTGTGTGTGTGTGTCAGTCTGTCTGTGTGTCTGAAAGTCTGTGGACAGCATAACTCAAAAACGAAAAGTCGCTTAAAAACCAAAGTTGGTATTTAAGTTTAATGTCTTTCAAGGATGCGACACGAAGATTTTAAAGAAAATTCCTCCACACTAAACTACCCTTTTCGAAAATTTTGATTTTTTTGAAAATGGCTCTAACGATTTTGATTAAAATGACATATGTTTAAGATATTTTTATGGCAAATGAAATGTATATAGCACATGTAGTCCTATTTACTCTGGATGACTTTTGCATAACTGGTAAACCGTAAGAGATAGACCAAATCTTATTATAGAAAAATGTAGATCTTGCTAAAACACAATTTTTTGTGGTGGTGTGAACCATTTAGGAGATATTCCTTGTTGTTTGTGTCAGTTTCTTTCGTCATATGTAACATCATTGTTCATCTTTATATGTTAACCGTGCAAAGAGAACGGAATCTCAAAGCTTTAAAAGATTTGACTACCGCACAAAGCCTACTGCATTCTAATATTCCTCTTACACCTACAAGGAAGAAAGCAATAAGATAATTTGTACAAATGTTCATCTCAACTAACACGAAGAAGATATAGGAATAGGAGTTTGTAAGAATGTTTAGTACAAGAGTAGAGAAAGTCAAGTGAGTGCAACACATCAGATTTGTGTTAATTGTTTATCAATAGTAAGCAAAATCAAACAACATGCATACAATGAGTATAATGCTAACATATTTTGAATAAATGTTTCTTTACACGGTCTTCTTGATGTGAAGAGACATTATTCTTGTACACTTTTTTCTAGAACAAACAATCTTTTCATATGTACTTCAGTAGCACAAGTCCAGATCTCTATACCATACAACCTGTGTAGATATATGACTCCATATTATATTAGCTTCAAATACTTTTCTCCTATTAATGGTTTGAAGTATCTTGATAGATAAACTTATTTACTAACAGTACTACGCAACACGCCTATGTGTTTATCCCTCATTAATCTACTATCCACATGATTTCCCTGGAATTTAGAGTCATATACTTCTTCAATTTCACTATTTTCCATCTGGAGAAGAAACTTTTCTTGTAGTGATCTATCTCCCAAGAAGAACTGCGTTGTTTTATTTTTATTGATATTACGTTTAAGATTATTCGAGTTGAAATCAAGCAGGTTTTTTACAGCATGTTTCGTATTTATTTTTAAAATATTAATTTTCTTCCCCCAACATAGTAATTTAGTATCATCTACAAAGAGACTACCTTTGTATTGTTTGTTTGACATGTGTCATTCATATACAAAATAAATAATAAAGGTCCTAAAACAGTTCCTTATGGAACTCCATAATTTACTATTTTATATTTTGACTGTATTTTACTAATTGTATTATCGGCTATGTAATATATTTAAATTAGTTGCCTTCTTCCCATTAAATAGGTTTTCATCAAACTGTTACCCACTCCACGCAATCCATATTTTTCTAATTCATGCCTCAGAATATCGTGATCAACACAATCAAACGCTTTGGATAAATAAAATATTACTGTACCTATCCTTATGCTACTTTCCATGTTTACTATTATTTCATCAATAAGTTCATTTAGAGCAGTTATGGTAGATAACCCTTTTTAAAACATGTTGCTGCTTTTGTACATATTATGTTTTCTGACGAATTGAAAGTTGTGTTGACAATAAAATAGATAACTGTGCTTTCTAACTCAGCAGTACCGTTCGCCCACCCCTTAGGCGAAACATTCCCAGGAACCTGCATGTGGTGTTCGTGGTGGACGAAGCAAAGTCTAGGCGGGATTTCTCCGGATTCACCCGCCACTCAGTCCAAAAATTACTCCATCATCACCTTTCCAGTCATCGATTTCGTCTGCATTTTATATCCTCTTCCTCACTCTCATATCTGGTGCTCGGCTGACCACCCTCTTCCAGGTTTTCACTCTGTCCGTTCCATAGGTTCCTGTGCTCCCCGACAGGCATCTGACCCTAGTCACTGCTTGTAAATCCTAGGGGATGTAAGTCCTGCATAAGGGGAGGATAATCAGGTAAAGAAGATAAAGCTTTCTAACTTAGCTTTTAGACGGAATTCACATTAAGAGCAACTGAAAGGGTTATTTTGTCATTATTAAATAACTATGGGATCAAAGAGGAGGTACAACGTTTTCAAGTGTCACTTGATTATTTAAAACATATCCTCGAGTATTCCGGCCTATGAATGTTCCACCATCAAAGGTACTTGCAACATTTCCAGAACTTGGGGCACTGTCGGGAATTCGTCATTCAAGTTTTTAAAAGCTACGCTAGCAATATTTTTTCGACTACTTGTGCCAGTATTCACTGTGGTGGTCACGGCTTTCAACATCTTTTATAAAACAAAGCTGTTCATTAAACTTGATTGTTGCTTAATCTATGTGCAAAATAAAGTGATTGTAGTTGCTAGCAATCCTAAACTTGCACTGACTCAGAATTGCTTCCTAGATCACAAGTTCCTTTTCTTTCGCCTTTCTGTATTCCTTGAGTTTGTGGGTAACATTTTTAACCAGGCTCTATAAGTCGATAATCAGACATTGCTGGATGTATACTTTAAAGTTGCAGCGTCTAATAATTAATCTCACTAGTGTATCACCTTAAAGTACAACATATTATAAAAAAATATGTCTTCTTCGGTATCCCTTACACTATAGAAGTAAACCACTTGGAATAAACTAGCCCAATCATCATGCCGACATTATGGATTACATATAAATAAATTGCTATAGTAAAAATCTGAGTCGAATAAACAGAAAAGTGCTTCACAAAAACTGTGACATACGTACAACTAGTTTCCTAGGAATTTTCCTATGTCCTCAGTTGCCACGGATGCAATTGGCCGAACCTCCACGATCGACTGTTCTCTCTCTTGTGTAGAATTGAGGAATTTCATGAGTGGCTTTTCTTCAAATGGAAGATCAAAATTCAATAAACGTGTTTGGAACTTCTTCATAGGATTTTTTCCCAAGTGTCGAGATCTCTTGCCTGTTGTACATATTACACAGTTTTTGTGAAACATTTTTGTGTTTATTTGACTCCAGTGTTTATTATAGCAATTAATATTGAGCTTCACAGTGTACTTCCAATTTGTTAAATTAAATTAGGAATAAATAATTTATTGTAACATTGAGTCGAGTTGAAACACTTAATATCACTTACATATATTTGTGTTGAAAAGTTTCAAGAGCTTAACTTGCTCCCATTATAAGAGGCGCCCGACTGGCTCCTGTGGATGCTGTCTGGTGTGTGATTGTTTTCGTTGGCATCTGGTGGTGGAGTGATGAACTTCTTTTGGTGGTGGCAAAAAAAATTCATTAAGCGGAGTTTTTTTCTTATGATTAGAATCTTTTCCCAATAATCCAACTCTGTAATGTGCTTTATTGCTTTTAAAGGTGTTATGTTCGGCATGATGTGACTGGAGGTCCAAAAATGCTGTGAACGTGCAGATTTATTCATCTGTTTATATTTTATGCAAGCCATGTTCTCTTTCAGTCTGGTTTCTAAATTCCTCTTAGTTTTTCCTATGTAAATTTGGTCACAATCTGAACAAATAATTTGATAGATTCCTGGTTTTTTTCTTTGTTCTTGTTTTCTCTATGCTGAAATTATTTTGTGGAGCGAAGTTGATGCTGTATTTTTTTGAAGATGTAGAATTTGTTGTGCTTAGATGGAAAATTAATTTTTTGAAAATCATTGTTTGTGGGTTTTGTGATCTCTTTCATGTGTTTTTGTTTTTTGAATGTTGTTATTCTCTTGTCCATGATTGTTTGTGGAAGTCATTGTTAATTGCTATGTTGACTATGTGTTTGTATTATTGTTTAGAACAGCATGTTTGGGTGGAACTGGGTTGGATCTGTTAATTTTGATGTAGTTTTCTGAATGTTGGGCTTTTTATTTTGACTCAAGAGTTTAATTCTTGGGAGAAGATTCTAATCATAAAAATGTGATGTGTTGCACTCACATGACTTTCTCTACTCTTGTACTAACCATTATTACAAACTCATTTCTATATGTTCTTCGTGTTAGTAGAGATAAACATTTGTACAAATTATCTTATTGCTTATTCCCTTGGGGGAATATTAGAATACAGTAGACTTTGGGCGATAGTCAAATCTTTTAAAGCTTTGGTCCCGTTCTCTTTGCACGCTTAGCATATAAGCATATGAAGAACGAAGTTCCATTTCACGAAAGTTTTAAGCTTTCCGAGACTGACACAAATAACAAGGAATATCTCCGAAATAGTTCACTCTACAAAAAACTTTATTCAGATATAAACTGTGTGTTTTAGCGAGATCTTCATTTTTTGTACAGTAAGCTTTTGTATATCTCTTCCGGTTTACGATTTATTCAAAAGTCATCCAGAGTAAACAGGACTACATAGTCTATAGCCAGAAAATTCAAGATATATATTTCATTTGTCAAAAAAATATCTTAAACATATGGCATTTTAATCAAAATCGTTAGAGCCATTTTCAAGAAAATCAAAGTTTTCGAAAAATTGTCCACGTAAAGGGTAGTTTATGGTGGTGCTATTCTCTTCAAAATCTTCGTGTTGCATCCTTGAAAGACGATAAACTTAAATACCAACTTTGGCTTTTAACCGACTTTTCGTTTTTGAGATATGCTGTCCACAGATTGACAGACTGACACTGACTGACAGACTGACAGACACACACGCGCGCGGACCTTTTTCTAAAAATGCTTTTTTTTATTCAGGGGTCTCAAAACATATTTCTGGTGAAATCTCGACATCTAATTTTTGGGTGTAATACAATACTTCCTCTTCACTTCGGAATTTTTATTTTCCGCCACCAAATCCATTATGGAAGTTTATCATTCCACTACCAGATATCAACTACAACAACCACACACCAGACAGCATCCTGAAGAGCCAGTCGGGCGCTTTTTATAACGGGAGCAACTAGCTCTTGAAACCGGTCAACACAAATATACCTAAGCGATGTTAAGCGCTTTAACTTGACCCAATTTTACGATAATTTAGATTCACATCACTGTTACTAGCTTATTCCAATACATGCAAATTAGGTATAAATATTTTGCCATGAAACCGTTAATCCAGAGCGTCAAAAATTGAAATTGATTAATTTAGGATATAGCAACTTACCAGGCAATGATATGTTGGTAAGGAGTATTTTCAAGAGGTGCAATATAGAAGAGGACTAGCAATGGGACGAAAGACAGCAGTGTGCAGATAATCATCTTAATTACTGCAGGATCGAATATAGCGTGCACTATTGGAGGTAGCGCTTCCAGGTCTGGAAGTGGTATAGAAAAGTATACCAAGGCTTCCTTTCCAACTGATGCCATTATCTGTAACAAATGAACTTCATTTTAAAATATTCCCTACCAAGATATATTGCGAAATAACTACTGGGAGAACAAGGAACTTACGAACCGGCTGCGCGGTATCTTGTCTGTCCGAATCCTCGGCACTCGTTCCCACATGCCGCTGTCATAGAAAGGCGCGGATGAAACCATACAACATTTTAAAACTGCTTTTACAAATTTATGAAAGAAGATGCTGAAACTAGTCGCCGTCGTTGTTCAAACATTTTTGGCATCTCTTTAGGAAACTAACCATCACTCACGGTGAGAAATGCAAATTTCCTGGCGGATATTTTGTTTTAACTTTTTCCGAGTATGCGGGTTTGACTTGTACACTTTATATTTTAAGCTACCCTAGAGATAGAAATCACTAATTGGAGCTCTGATAAAACTTTCTCCGCTAACGGCGCACCATAGAACAACTTCTTTCGTCATGAAGGTGTTACGCCTCCTTTGGCGCTATACTTACACCTACTACCTTTCTTTTTTTTTTCCTAATAACGTATTCCGCAGGATCGAGACAGGATACTACCAAGTAACACAACAAACTACAGCATAACATAACATTTATTATAATGAACACTGTTACACATTAACAAGCAATTATTCAAAGGCAACAACAAATTTAAAAATGAACTCTGTTAAATATTAACATATAAATATTAAAATGAAACAACAAATTTGAAAATGGACTCTGTTAAACATTAACATGAAAATATTAACATGAAAGCAATAAATGTTCATATAATTTGAAATTAAGAATAACGGAGAAAATATAATCTAACTGGAAATCTTGCTTAGTCTGTGTCAATCTCCGCCTATACCAAGTTGCTCTCCGGTTTACTGATTAAGGGTCTCATACAGTGCAATCCCCCCTTATTAACTGTTCATCTGGAGTTTTCCCACTCCCACAAGACTATTATTAATTAAACTGGTACTCATCCCGATGTCGGCACTCAAAGATATAGGATGTACGGGGAACTCTCAGCCTGGAAGAACTACGCCCTGGTTGACAGTGTACAACTGGGTCCTCTGGTTTCACAGCCACTCATCAAATTTTCCTTTCCACATAAGCGACGTCTCTTACCAGCATTAACTGGGCAATTCAAATCAGAAGTCCATACCGCTCCTTTCCCAAAGGAACCACATGCACCAAGTTGAATTACATGTAACTAGCAGAATTAGGCTTATGCACCTGTCCTGCATTCACCACGGCTCAGCGCCGTCCCAACCACTGGCAATGGTCCCCTGGTTCTACTTCCCGTTGCTCAGGGCTGACCCACAGCTGGTCACATCTCACGGTAGACTTCCTCATACACTCACTGCACGCAGTAGAATCCCCTAGACAACCGGCTTTTGTTTCTGACGTCACCTCAAGCTGTTCCATCTTTTGCCGGCCACCCTCTCTTTTGGCTCTTCGAACGGCCGTTCGTGCTCCGACCAAATTAATCCGTTACAAAGGGTTACTTCATAAACAATATTAGGTTCTGATTTTTAGGACCATTTTTTGAGTCAGCAGTTGACGCCCGTGCATACATGAATGCAATTTTGCCCCCTCCTGTTTTTAGAGAGAATTAACAGCGTGATTTTACCTTTTTTCAATAAGACTCTGCAACAGCTCATGCGGTGAATCTTCCGATAAGTACAATTGCAAGTGTCTCAGGACAGAATTATTATTAGTAGAGAATTGTGGGCCCCTCAGCCCCCCGACCTAGCTTCCTGTGAATTCTATCTCTGAGGTAACTTAAAACGTAAAGTGTACAAGTCAAGACAAACCCACACACCTGGAAGAATTAAAACAAAATATCCGCCAGGAAATTACCAGAATTTCTCAGCGTCAACTACGGGAAATGATGGATAGTTTCTAAAGAGGTTCCAAAAATGGATGCACTACGACGATGGCCAGTTTCAGCATCTCCGCTCATAAAGTTGGCTTTTATAACTAGTTTTAAAAATGCTGTATTATTTCATCCACGCCTTTCTGTGATAGCGACAGTCGGCAATGAGCGCCGAGAATGCGGACAGGCAAAACACCGAATACAGTTTTTGTTCTTCCATTATTAAGACAAATTAGTACCTTTCGGCCGTTGTTTATTATGTAGTCGATACCTCCAACTAAACGCATCCACCAAATGACAGTGCGCAGCAACAACAGAATTATCATCAAATTCTGAAAATAAACAACACAATAATCAGCATGTTGCATAATTCATGTGCGAACAAATGAAGACTTGCTACGGTGCTGTTAAAATAACTCTAGCCATATGATATGCACATAGCCACATTCTCAAGCTTGTTACATTCTCTACTGCATATAGTAAGTAGGGGAAGTACTGCACTCCATCCAAAAATCTGACATCAAAATTTCACCGGAAATACATGTTTTGGGATCATAATTCATTTTACGTAAATTTTCATCTTATAAAAATGGTTCTAATGATTTCAATTAAAATATCATATAGTTTTGTTACAAATGAAATGTATATCTGGAATTTTCTAGGAATATCCTCAGAAGTCTCTATGACTTCTGCATAATTGGTAAACCGTAAGAGACAGAAAAAATCGTATTACATAAAAATGTAATCTCGCCCAAACACACAATTTATCTCGAATATATTTCATGTGGACTGAACCATTTCCGAGATATTCCTTGTTATATTCCTTGTTCCATATACCTACTTATACTTTTTTCAAATGGGAAGTTGTTGTTCATGTCTTGGCCATTAAAGGGAACGGGATTTCAAAGTCATCACATAGCGAGCAGTTTTAAAGATTTAACTATCGCTTTTAGCCTACTGCATTCCCTATTCTCCTTGCACCTACAAAAATATTAACATGATAATGCAACTGTTTATCTCGATTGACATAAACTAGATATATTTATAGACGTTTGTAAGAATATTTTGCATAACAGTAAAGAAGGGCACGTGTGAGCAACACATCAGTTTTCTTTCTTTTTTCTGTATATGGAATGCTGTACGCCCGAATACACGGCAACGTACCAATGTCGAGAAACAACGATTTATGTGGGCAATGGAATGTTAAAAAGCCGTATTCCTCCCTTCTTGTATGTTCTTGCGTCTTTTATCTTATATAAATACATTCATTGATTTTTTTTTCCCTTACCATTGAGCTATAAAGTCGTACTTCATATTTTGGCAACAAATGTTTCTGTTAATGTAATACATTTATAAATAATCATACATTAATTTGATTATTAAAATGTATCTGTTATTAGCTATGTTTACCATACATTTCCTGCCCGTTCATTACGTTATATTGCATAATTTTAGATTATATTAAGGTTAGGTTACATTGAGACTTCTTTATTAATTTCTAGGTTAAGGATTTATTTTGCTGCCTCCTTCAATCCGCACATCCAATGTTTATGAAGAAGCAGTAAGTGAGACTAAAAGTGTAACTCAGTAACAGCTAGTGAAATATTTAACTATCTGCCACATAACCACGCCAAACATCTGAGCCTGAGGAGAAACATCTAGATGATTCTGCTCATTTTGGCTTGCCCTTACCACCAGTGTTTCTTCCATTCCTGCAGTTTCAATGTCTATGTTTATTTTATAGGCATGTTGCATTGTTATTATTATATGGAATTACAGTAAAAGTAGACAGTTATATCCACCAATTCAAATTCTCCCACCTGCTTTGATCTTCCTTTGGTGTTCCGTTGGCTGGCCTGATATTTGGTTTGAACGTGTCAATCGTTATGTGGCACCTAACCTAAATGAGAAAAGCATTTGGAGACATACGCGTTCAGTACAGGTTTCCGGGTAGTAGGCAGACTAATCTCGGTAGTTGTGAAACATGAATCAGACTTACCCATAACGGAGATGTGGTTAACCTTCGAAGGAAACGACTTCTGGTGGAGAAGAGAATTTTGTAAAACAATGCCGCCATAGAGAACAAGAATATGAAGGAAGGTATGCTAGACGCGGGTGATTCTGCACATCTTAACGCCGCGACTACAACCGATAGGCTGTTCACCATCACGCAGCATCTCCACGTTTTTAACTGTCCAACTACAGGCAGAATGCTGTCATCATGATGAAGGAGAAACAACAGCTTCCATCCTCAAAGCGCTTGTCATTTATTTATTTATTTACGAATCAGTTACAGTGATCCAAACTCCTGGGAAATGATAATTTTAGCATGAATTTTAATTAAGAAATGAAGTTATTAAAGTAAAAAGACTGGATATTTTGGGTGAAGAACTAGACATTCTGGTGCAGTAACTTAGTAAAAGCAATATCGTTAATCTATATGCGTAACTTCTAGTTTCAGGAGTGTGCTTTCTGTGGTAAAAATAAATCGGAAGTGTTGGTAAAAATCATTATCATGGATAGTTTTGAGAAATAATGCTAAATATTGTATATAATGTTCCATATTAAACGGAATACAAACATTCTCGTTCATCAAACAATTAAGCACTATATAAAAATGTTTTAGAGCTAGACTCGAGCAGTTGGAGAGCTGTAAGTCAACGATATAACACATTCTCATGTAGCAGAAATGTCACAGCTTTTCTCCACCCATTTCTCGTTCATGAACTTGCACAATGCCGATTTAGGTACTCCCGTCACTTGCAATGTTCTAACCAACACTTTCTACAGGTACAGAAATTTGTCCATATTTTGCGTTATATTTACTTTGAAAAAACTCGTATATGCGACACACTGTTTTGTTGTTTGCGTGTGTTGGGGCTTTCCTTTTCCACCAATGAACAACACAGTGAAGATCAAGCACAACAAAATTAATATGTCCAGAATTAAGTCAGATTTACTAGCATACACACTCAATCACTAAATCCAATTACCTAATAGCCCATAGTGAAAACTGGTGCACAATATTGATAATATATAAACATAACAGTCACGATCGTTTCATTGCATTGTGGGGTTCTGTCAACTGTCCGGATCAGGTACCAGGCAAGCAGGGCAAATGGAGTAATATGGTTCGAAACTCCCTGTTTTCAAGGCCTGTTAAATTCCAGGAAGTCGGACTTTATAATCATTGTCTCTCCATACACAACCGTTTAAATGTCTCCGAGAACGATTTTAGATAAGTAGAATTAGTGATTGGAATAATCTGAGTCACTGAGGAACAGATACATGGGCAGTAATTTCTTCAGGCATGTAAGCTGGTGTATGTGTGCACCAATTACACATGTCACAGCTCCTGGAGCATCTCGCAAGTGGCAGGAAAAGCTAAGGCGTCTTGAGAAAGAAGAAAGTCATCAAGTTCTTAATTCGTGTTGATTTCTGACCAACTAAGGGGCATTGGTGGTGATCCTAAAGAACCCACAAGGAAAGTGAATGTTTGTTGGAGTACCCTATATCTGAGAAGCATGTGAGATGAGCAGAACACACAAAACTTTGTGCTGTGATAATTACTTGATTTGACAGAAAAAATGAGGCTCTTACATTAAAACCACGTTTAAGTGTTAGAAATATTAAATAAAATAAATATTTCAAAAGTGATGCTTTTTAAAAGGGTTCTCCAAGACGTTATTGTTCTTGAAGATAGGCGTATATTCTGAGTAGGTAATAAATATAAATTAATTATTGATATTAGTGATTTCAATCTCATTTGTCTGTTATTAATAAAAATAAACTAAACGAACTTAAACTCCACACTAAACACTACAATACTCGTGCTTGTTATAGAAATATTCTCTTTCCTTATTCCGCTAAATAAATGTAAGCGAATACTTTGAAAAAAAAAACGCAAATTTTTAAACCATTTCTAAAGGTGCACACGAACTTTCCGCTGTGCAGTGAAATTAGCTGCTAAGGTAGGGACAGCAAGCTTAATATTATGATACAGCGCGAAGGTCCAGCTGACGAGTAGCCAAGAGCGCTTCGTCGTTGACTGTGAAATTCAGAACTGCTAACTGACAGGCGTTCGAGCCTCGTCTTTCGCATGTTTATTTTCTGTAATACAAGGTTAACAAACGTGTTTAGTTCTCTACAGCTTTTTATCAGGAACGGAAAATCAGAAGAAGGCACACTGCTACAAATTGAGTTAATGGGGACATGGCAACATTGTGTCTGCTGGGAAATAACGACATGACAACCTTGCTAGGTGCAAAGGTTGCTTCAACAACTGCATTCTGTTCTATCTAATGCATCATATTTAATGGCATCCAGATCTAGTAATTCACACTATTACACGCTTATACATTTTAATATGGTAAAAGCCTACGAAATTTATAGAGATGCTTTTGAATGTGAATGTTTTAAGGGAAATATTCATTTCAAGGGGAATGTTTGACAATTGAGGTAGACGTGTTCCCTGCTTCATTTTCAGCCATTGCAATTGATATCTTATGAAGCATTCAGTTGTAATATTTTAATCGTACTGCAGCATTCATAAGACGGGGGGGGGGGGGGGGGGGGAGTTACAACGGTACGCGGAATAAAGATACCTAAAGGAGGAGCATTATGAGAAATAGGTTCCATTAGTTTGTATAATTTTATATTTCGCACGGGTTATACAAATAATAATGCACCATTAAGAAAGCAAAAAGAAAAAGGGAAATAAAAACGAACATGTTAGATGTTATTCGAACCCATGTCAGCCTAGACTGTTCATTTCAAAAGAACACGCCTTAGCCAGCACATCCATAGCGAACACGTGTGTTTGACCTGACTGATTAAACTCACGTTCTATAAGTCTAGCATCAAAAAATTGAATCATTTTTGTTCTAGTCCACAACTTAATAGAAACACCATAAGAACATATGTTCTGCAGCTGCACTGAAGTTGAATCTGCAATGTTTGTCCGTTAATCTAGAAGGATTGCTTAAATATTGCTTTTCAAAGCTACGAGGTGAGTTGCGAGGTGACATGGCTGCCATGTCCTCCGAGCAGCAAGGGAAGCATATGACTAATTTAATTCTCATACCACCTATTTAGGCACGCCTGAGAATTAGGTGACCCTTCGCGCAGGTCTCACTGAAGATGGGTATTTACTTTTGTGAAGGATAGTACGTTGGCAGGACTGCGTTTTGGAATAATTTTGTCCGCTGTATATTGTAATGCCAGCTTTCCGTTTCGTGTTTTACCCGACGTAGATTAGTAACTTCCGCGCTGCCGTGTTTCAGCAACATATCCTCTCAAAGTTATCATCTTAAATTTTACAGCCACCAACTGTTGCAAATCGTTATTTCTTTCTCTGGTCTATGGGCAGTATGCTAGCCTCTTGTTACCGAAATAGCGGGTTCAAATCCGGCGGAGGGTGATGGACTTTTCAGGCATAAAAATTCCTAACACGCCTTCCTTCGAAAGTGAAGTATAGCCGAAGGTCCCATATCCGGTATTTATTGTGCGCAAAATAACCTCAAGCCTGATAGAGGGGGCTCTAGAAAAATTAAGCGGTCTTTCACGCCCAATATAGAATGGAACGATGAGAACCAAAGCTGTTAAAGATCGTTCACAAATAAAACTCAATTTACTCGTAATTTCCCACGTGACTGTCACTTTTGAATGTTATTTGGAATGCCTACTTCACACTTGCAAATGAATGTTTAACGTTGTTTCTATGTATCGTTCGGTTTTACCAAGTAACAGAAGTAGTTCTTATTATTCCCAGCATGAGTACTAAACGGTCGCCAGAAATATACCCTCAGACTTTAGTAACAAAATGTATGCGTTCATTGTTCTACACTTCTCCACCAGTTTTTTTTTTTTTTTTTTTTTTTTTTTTTTTTTTTTTTTTTTTTTTTTTTTCCTAGTACCTCAGCACCTCAGCAAGGTTTCCTTGGAAAATTCTCAATTTACTATTTTCCATGTTCTTTTGCTCCCAATATTCGCTCTTCTTCACACTAACCCTAATGACCTAGTTGTCGACGGGCCCTTGAGCGCTAAGCCCTCACTCTTTACATGATATTTGTTACGATTATTATTCGTAACATTACCCTTATTATTATGATCATTCGGTATACGAAGCACATTGTTTTATATTTAATATACACACTGTAAACCAGTGATCCGCAAAGTAGCACTCACGATTGCCGGCCCCTGCAAGTTGAAACGACTGAATGCATTGCTACAGTAAAAAGTATAATATACTATCTAAATCAATAAATAACCTAACGAAAAGGTACATATATGTACAAGGAGGAATGGAAAGAACAATTTTTTGTTACGCCTCAAAGGGGAAAACGCCAGATGCTTCTTTGCTCGAAAGTTTTACTTGTGACCTTCAAGAGCAATGCAAAACGTCAGTACACAATGTGTCATGAAAGTTCACTCAGAACTCACAGGTTAGTGGTTCATATACAATGTAATCCAAAAAAAAGTATTATTTCAATAATAATAATGATTAATAATAATAATAATAATAATAATAACAATAATAATAATAATAATAATAATAATAATAATAGTAATAATAATAATAATAATAATAATAATAATAATAATAATAATAATAATAATAATAATAATAATAATAATAATAATAATAATAATAATAATAATAATAATAATAATAATAATATTTGCAGTGATGCACTGCATATCAAAGCCCCCCCCCCCCCCTCTGAACCTACCTGTTGTGCGATACAGTATTGCTGGTGACGACATAGAGTGCGTATTTTGCAGGCCTCTGCTGTAAACGAATATCCGCGCGAGCGAAGATAATGAGTAAAAGCTAGTCAAATAAAAAGTGATCTGAGTTTCTAAAGGCTTTGTACTCATCAGTAGCCCTGGCGACAGAAGACTGCAAACATCGCCATTCCTCTCGAAGAACTCTGATGTTTGAGCTTCCGTGATTTGCCCGGGATATGTTATTTTTGTAATGCAGGGTTAAGGGGAAACTTGAGGTAATTGCCCGGAAAACTTGATTTCCCTGCATGTCACAGAAACATAATTACTTGTCTTGGACCGCAGTCTCGGTGTTAATATGATTGTGGTTTTGCTACAACTTGTGCTGTCGCTCGAGTTTCTCTTCTCTGCAACATGGGCACGCTTCCTAAAGCAGGTGTTCCAAATAGACTCCCTGGAATTAGGCGCGTTCAGAAATGTTGTGGATGAATAGGCTCAGCAAAAAAAAAAAAAAAAAAAAATGAAAACCTTGAGCGGGAAGAAGAAAAAGAAGAAGAAGAAGAAGAAGAAGCAGAAGAAGAAGAAGAAGAAGAAGGAGGAGGAGGAGGAGGAGCGGGGCTTGAGCTATCAATCCGTTAGAATAACAACTAACAACTTTCAAGAATGACTTCTTTCGCATCCCGTTTGTTTTCCCGTTATTCTGTTTTGCTGTTAAGTACATTTTATAAGGAAAATAGATTATTAGAAGCTGTAGAATGTACACTTTTTCTCATATGAGGCCAATTTTATAAATTAATTACCTGTTTCCAATACCTATATTTTTACTTTCTCTACTGGTAAGTAGGGGAAGTATTGTATTCCACCCAAAAATTCGAAGTCGAGCTTTCACCGGAAATACATGTTTTGAGGCCCCCTGAATCAAAAAAAAGCATTTTTAGAAAAAGGTCCGTGTGTGTGTCTGTGTGTCAGTCTGTCAATCTGTCAGTCTGTCAGTCTGTGGACAGCATAGCTCAAAAACGAAAAGTCGGTTAAAAACCAAAGTTGATATTTAAGTTTAATGTCGTTCAAGGATGTGACACGAAGATTTTGAAGAAAATAGCCATACCCTAAACTACCCTTTACATGGAAAATTTTTCGAAAATTTTGATTTTCTTGAAAATGGCTCTAACGATTTTGATTAAAATGTCATATGTTTGAGATATTTTTATGACAAATGAAATGTATATCTTGAATTTTCTGGCTATAGCCCCTGTATTCGTATTTACTCTGGACGACTTTTGCATAACTGGTAAACCGTTAGAGATAGACCAAATTATACTGTACAAAAAATGTAGATCTTGTTAAAATACACAATTTATGTCCGAATAAATTTTCTTGTAGGGTGAACCATTTCGGAGATATACCTTGTTATGTGTGTGAGTTTCGGAAAACTTGGAACTTTCATGAAATGGGTCATCGTTGTTCATTTTTTTTATGTTACGTGTACAAAGAGAACGGAATCTCAAAGCTTTAAAAGATTTTACTATCGCACAAAGCCTACTGTATTCCAATATTCCCCTTGCGCCTACAAGGAAATAAGCAATAAGATAATTTGTACAAATGTTTATTTTAACTATCACGAAGAAGATATAGGAATAAGAGTTTGTAAGAATGGTTAGTACAAGAGTAGAGAAAGTCATGTGAGTGCAACACATCAGATTTTTGTGTATGTAACCGTTCCTTGAAGTGTTATGACTGAGTGAGGGAGAAAATTTATGGAAGAGTTCAGGTTAGATTATACCAGAATATGTAATTTTACCTTTTTGTAGTTTTATTATAATATAGTCCTTACATACAGCAGAGGACACGCGTATTTTGTAAATGTTTCCATTGCATATTATGTACCTTCTTAAAGGTCGTGGGAAGAATACTTCCCATCCTGATGTTTTTGAAAAAAGCTAAAATAAAAATTTGAAAAAAGGTTTTATAAAGTGTACCCATAAACTATTATTATACTTACAACAGCAAACTGTAATACAGAATAAAACGGCCCATGAAAGGGTTAAAAGAGAAAATGATTTCGAAATTTGGAAGCAAAATTCTTATTATTTGTCGCAGTCATGTAACGGTTCTCTTTATGTACCGAGCGAGGTGGCGCCACGGCAAGGAGTGAGACACGTTCGGGAGGTCCCGGGTACGATCACGGGTGACTGCGCACTCTGACTTGGCTATTTCCGTGGTTCCCTTCGCCGCTTAGATGAATGGTGCGGTGTTTAATTCCATTCCACAGCTTCCTTTACTTTCCTTCCTCATTTCATTTCTCTTATCTTCCAGGTTCGGTGTTGCGGGCAGATGGTTGCGATTGCTTGTGCTTGATAAACACTTCCTCCCTGGCCCAGCTTGTGGTAGCTGCGTGCCGCTGGCTGGGCCATGAGTGTCGCCCCGACGCCCTCTCTGGGTAACGCTGAGAAGTTTCTGGTGCTGTGCCCGTTGGCTTTCTATCAACTATTTGGAACCTCCACTCCAGTGGCTCTGCCTTCGTCGTCCTGTGCCGGGTTTAAGGTATCCCTTCACCTCATCTCTCCTTCCCAAGTGAGTGGTACCTGAATATATGCGCCTCAGGTCGTAGGTGAGGAAACACGGGACATTCAACAATATACGGACGAGAGGGGCAGTGTGATCTTGGATACCGTGAGCGACTGTGCGTACGTGTCCATAAACAATGATGCCGGAAAAACACACAGGAGGTCCGAGGCTACAGGGCAGCTAGCTACTGTACCTGTGCGATCGAACAGTGTGGTCTAGCAGCTTCTCTGCTGAGTCATTGCACACTTGCGCATGGAGAGAACTCGAAGGAGGTTATGTCATACCGGCTGCAATATAAATACCACAGACAGTGAGCAGTTCAGTCAGTTTTGAGTGTCAGTTGAGTAGATTTAGTTAATGATGGAGTTAAGTTGTTGTCATGTACAGTTAACTTTAGTTACGAGAGTGAGTCGGCCAGCCTGTTAGCGAGTATGAATGTGTCGCTGAGTGGCTGCATCGTAATACTAAAGATACAAGAGACAGTGGAAGTGGAGAAAAGACATTCAGAGACTAAGAAAGATTACCAGAAAATTAGTGAATTGTAACAGTAGAGAGGTTTATAAACCGTGTTAGCAACCAGAAGGAAATTGTGCATTTATAGTCAAAGATAGAGGACAACAAAACGTTTATTATTATTATTATTATTATTATTATTATTATTATTATTATTATTATTATTATTATTATTATTATTATTATTATTATTATTATTATTATTATTATTATTATTATTATTATTATTATTATTATTATTATTATTATTATTATTATTATTATTATTATTATTATTATTATTATTATTATTATTATTATTATTATTATTATTATTATTATTATTATTATTATTATTATTATTATTATTATTATTATTATTATTATTATTATTATTTGTTGGTATTATTGTTGTTGTTACCAATACTACTATTATTATTTGCGTCAATGATTGTCATTATAGTTGGGAAAGTACTAAATTATTCTGGAGGTTTCGAAAAAGAGTAGTTAATGTTAATGTCATTGTGAATGGCAAAGTGAATTTCATGTTCACGTCCTCACGTTAATGTTTCTATGTGAATAAGACGTTGTTTATATGTTATGTGAGTTTAACTAACCAGACGTTTAGAAAACGACGCCTTCGGTTAAACTTTCGGTTTGGTTTAACTGATCTTCCAGTCAGACAACGATTATACTACCGGGCCTAAGCTGAGTATTCAGGTGCGCAATTTCATAATTTTCCGCTAACGTAGTGCCGTTAATCGTTTAAACTGAGATCAATGCTAGACTACTCTGGTGTGAGTATTAAATATTTGACATATGAACGGAATATTGTGAGGATGAATGTCTTATCGCAATTTGTCCATTATAGTAGATTTGGCGCTCCCACGATGAATTGTGCTAAAGGACAGACGATAATGTTCAACGCAGGGTTTTTTAATTAACGGGACACTAACAAGTGTTCTGAACAAATGAGTGACACTGAAGCGACCTCTTTCCGACAAAGTTAGTTTCACAACTTAGTTAACGTAATGGGTCGTGAAACGTTAGGGCTTAATGAGCTGTGTCGAGAGGAAAAGACATATAGGATATTTAGAGGTCATCTCTCTTCGCCCTGGAGTTGGTACGATGTCGTATATTGAGGGATTTGCCTCACTTCTCAAACCGGTACTATCCATTGCTTACAATTAGCAACTACTGTTTGCTTTAGTGGCACATTCAGCAGGATTTGCAGACTTTGTTATGGAACACCTGAACACTTTACTATTCAACTCTTGTAATTGCACAAATAACCTGACAAAGCTGCTTTTCTAGGCAGCCAAGATTTTATTTTCTTGAAATAATCGCAAATTCCTCAATACCTTAGTTTTAAATTGTAACTAATTCTTTTCTTAGAATGGGAGCTCTTTATTTTAAAATGTAAGCTTTACAAATATTCTTCATTTATGAGCTATTAGGTGAATGAGATAAAGAAGGAAATATTTATAGATTATAGTTTGTTTTCTCAAATAAAAATAAATAACGTTTAGAGAATAAACTAATAACTTAAAAGACTGCTGTAAAACTATACAATTCTGATTATTTTAATTGATTAAAATATTTCAAAAGTATTTAATAATGATATATAACTACATAAAATCTGTTGAGTATTCTCCTTTCAAATCCCAGACAGAGCTCGAAACCTAGGTAACATAATAGAATGTTTAAACTTTAGTTAAATAAATAATAATTAAACACATAATTATTCTAAGAACTGAAACGAAATCATCACACAAGGCTGGCCCCATAGCTCAGTTGGTAGAACACCTGCTTGCTGTATAAGGGGTTCGGGGTTCGATTCCCGACAGAGGACAGGAATTTTTCTCCAGCCAAGAATATTCCTTATCCAGAAGTCTGGCAGTCACTCGCATTCGGGAAGTCGTGGGTTCGATTCCCATGGTCGACCATTAAAATTTTGTAAGAATACTTCGTAGACGAGTGATTAGAGAAAGTTATGTGGATACAACGCATCAGATGTTTCTAAATAAATTCAGCGGTCTATATAAAGGTTTTCTCCTCAAACGCTTATCTTAGATAACCTACAGATAAAATGAAGACATAAACATATTTTATTTTGAAATATAACATTTTATTCAGAAAAGAAATATTAATTTGCCAAAAGCCTAAAATGCACAGAAACAGTTAATATGTGGTTCTTACTTTATAATTATGAAAAAATTAAAAATGTATGTAAAAGTCAGAAATGTTGCCCAACATTCCCTTAAGCAATTCCCGACATTTAAATGCTGAGATGCTAGTTGCAAGGGTCACAAGAATGCGTAAGATTATTGAGATAACTGGAAACCACACAGGGTGAAAAGCATTTGTGTTGTTGCTCCACTTGGGCTCCTTTGCTGACGTCATCACTCGATATTTGATCGGAAGGAACACGCTAAGTCCATTTTCGACATGAACTATTCCGGGTTGCGTTGAGCAGGAGCAGAAGCAGGTATATTCCACGTAAAAGGCCGGCTTTTTCCATCGCTTCTTGCTTTTCTCTTCAGGAAACAAAGGAGTTTCTCGGCATAAAGGATAAGAATCTCTTGAATCGAGAATCCTGCAAGCAAACAATTACGTGAAGACAAGCGCAACCTCGCCGGTGCTTCCACGAAGTCAGCTATCTCTGTCTTCCACATCGGGCACCTGTGGCTTGGGGTGGGAGTAAGGGAATGGGGGTGGTACATAGACTGCAAGACCCTTACCGAAATTACAGTCCACCTTTGTTACAACTCTCATTTCATCATGGAATTAAACCTAACTTAACTGTTCAATTGTTTGACTATTACTGCAGCGTCGAAAAACAATAAAAATACGCCAAATGTCAAATATATCTAACTTTTTAATAAATGTATATGCAAATGGTTTATTATTTCACTAACTCGCGCAAACATTGAGTAAACAATACTGTAATGCATTTCTAGAATGATTCGAATGAATTTAGTCACAGTTTAATGTTAAAATGGTATGCCAAGTTTAATTTCGAAGAGAGATTTGGCAACGTTACGTTAACATTAAATTGTGACTAAGTTCATTCGAATTGAAATAAACATACTTTACAGCATTAGGCATACAATGTTTGCGCGACAGTTAGTGAAATGATAAACTATTTATATCCATTCGTCAAGAAGCTAGAGGACTCCAAATATTCCAAATATTTGAGAGAATTTATTTATCTACTTATTTATACACTTACATATTACTTTCTCTACTGGCAAGAAGGGGAAGTATTGTATTCCATCCAAAAATTCGATGCCGAGATTTCACCGGAAATATATGTTTTGAGGCCCCCTGAATCCAAAAAAAAAGCATTTTTAGAAAAAGGTCCGTGTGTGTGTCTGTATGTCAGTGTGTCAGTCTGTGGACGGCATAGCTCAAAAACGAAAAGTCGGTTAAAAACCAAAGTTGGTATTTAAATTTAATGTCTTTCAAGGATGCGACACGAACATTTTGAAGAAAATAGCCCCACCCTAAACTACCCTTTACATGGAAGATTTTTCGAAAATTTGGATTTTCTTGAAAATAGCTCTAACGATTTTTATTAAAATGCCATATGTTTGAGATATTTTTATGACAGATGAAATGTATATCTTGAATTTTCTGGCTATAGCCCCTGTAGTCGTATTTACTCTGGAGGACTTTTGCATAACTGGTAAACCGTTAGAGAGAGACCAAATCATACTGTACAAAAAATGTAGATCTTGCTAAAATACACAATTTATGTCTCAATACATTTTCTTGTAGGTTGAACCATTTCGGAGATATTCCTTGTTATGTGTGTGAGTTTCGGAAAACTTAAGCTTTTGTGAAATGGAACATCGTTGTTCATTTTTTATGTTAAGTGTGCAAAGAGAACGAAATCTCAAAGCTTTAAAAGATTTGACTATCGCAGAAAGCCTACTGTATTCTAATATTGCCCTTGCACCTACAAGGAAATAAGCAATAAGATAATTTGT
The DNA here is from genome assembly GCA_030765045.1 of Tenodera sinensis. NCBI lineage: Eukaryota > Metazoa > Arthropoda > Insecta > Mantodea > Mantidae > Tenodera > Tenodera sinensis. Next base: position 155,335,082 of record CM060965.1, read on the forward strand.
ACAAATGTTTCTTTTAACTAACACGAAGAAGATATAGGAATAAGAGTTTGTAAGAATGGTTTGTACAAAAGTAGAGAAAGTCATGTGAGTGCAACACATCAGATTTTTTTTTATTTATTACTCATTTATTTATTTACTTATTTACCTACCTACTTACCTACCTACCTGCCTACTTACCTACCTGCCAACCTATCTACCTGTCTGCCTACTTACTAACTTACTTATTAATTTATGTATTTACTTATTTATATATTTAATTATTTATTCATTCAATTGAATTTACTAAGTACTAGAGCATTTATATCTTGGGCTGACCTTGAACTTGGGTACCGGCCCTTTTGTCATTGGACATCCTCTAAGATGTAATTTACATTTGATGCGTGCTGTTGCTTATCACTTTTGTTAATGTTAGTAACTCTCTTCAATGTTACTTTTATCGTTTGCACCACTTTTCCCATCTACTCTCTTTGTTTTCCTTTACCTTAAAATCCTCGTATTTAAACTACTCAATTCACTCTAACCTTCTTCTTAACCCCCCTCTTATTTCTTCCCTAAATTTCCTAGTCATTTACTAATGAAGCCTTCCACCACAATGATTTACTCTCTTCTTAGCCCTTTGTTATTCACTACCACCTCCTTTCGTTATTGTAACCTTGACACACACTCATCTGTCCTATATACTGCTCGCAAAAGTTAAAGGCACGTGAACGCTGGCCAATGCTCAAGCAGAGCGCTGTTGCCAAGCGTAGTGCGTGTACCGGCAGAGGTTCTGTACATAAGTGCGAATGAGACGCGTGTACCACATTCGGCAGCGCTGGTAGGAGGGGCAAGCTTAGGATTCACTGGAGTCTGCGGTACGGCCCGCCTCAATATGCCTTTAACTTTTGCGAAGATTATAGTTCTCTCTGTGTAACAGTTGACTGCGACGATTACACTCAATAAAACTGCTTCACACGCGACGATTAATTGCGATACCATGACATCGGAAAAAGAACTGAATTCACAGGCACTTCAAAACTGACAAAAATATTGAAAATTTCAGCCCAGCAATAACGATATCTCTGAAATGGCCGATGCCACAAAAGACGTTATTTGAAATAAATTGTGTGTTTTAAAGAGATCTACATTTGTGGTGCAGAAAACGTTTGCCTATCCTTAAGAATTAGGAATATAGTTATACAAAATTATACAAAGTTCGTTCCGAATGAAGAAGGGTATTCTAAGAAATTTGAAGGTGTATATTTTATTTGCGATGTTAATATTTTAAATATATGGTATTATAATCAATATCATTAGCGCCATCTTTGAAAAAAGCAAACATTTCGAAAATATTTCCATTTAAAGAATAGTTCTGAAGTGAGAGCATTTTCTTGAAAATTTCATGTTGCACCTTTAGAAGATACTAAACCTAAGTACCAAGTTCGGTATTTGTTCGTCACTCGTTTTGATTTATTCCTTTCACTCTCTCACACATACACACACACACACACACACACACACACACACACACACACACACACACACACACACACACACATGCACTAAAACCACTACCTGCTGCGACGACTCATGTTTGTAACTAACTACTACTACTACTACTTCTCTCGTGTCCTCGCCTGCTGGTATAGTGTGACTAACACGGACCCTTTACGAACTCTACCTTTTCTGAAACTTCCACAAAGACGCCCGCTGCCGGACGCCTAGCGAATAATCTCGAAAAGCCCTTTGTCGTGCCGCACTCATTGTCTCGTGTTCACCAACAGTGGCTTGACCTAGAGCGCCTTTGATACCCGCCGCGTCTGGCGAGTGGTGTGAGGTAGCTTGAATCCTTCGTTGTGCGCTGCGGCCGGCGTCACAATATCTAGCCTTTATAAGACTTTCAATATGTCTAAAGTGATAATTTGATTGCACTTTCTGTGTATGCAGCAAACAGAGAATGCTTATCTCAGAGTTACATAAAACCTGTGAGCATTAAGTTCTTTGTAATTGGAAATGACTTTCACCATCCCAAGTAATTCGTCAAATGTTTTGAAGCTTATCCTAAGATGACTGAAGAACTCTGTTTCATCTTCTCGTTAGTCAGTGTAAAGGTTTAAGAAAACTTCTTTCAAATATTTTTGGATGAACACTGAAGAATCTTCTTCCCTTTCCCTTTCTTACCACCATCTCAATAAGGTTTGGGTAGTGACTACTTAATTATGGACTCTGTCATGTTTGACACTCAACTGTTAATCTGAAGTACATAAGTACATAATTTCGTCGTTTCTCGTTACATTTCAATCACTAAGAACGCCTGGGAACACACCTCACCCGTAGCACAGCTACAACAGAGTAGTTGTCAAATTAAACCATTTTTGAGATGCTCGATTCGTTACTACATCTTCCCTGCAGACAGCACAAATTTTCTGCCGGCATTGTGAGGCGCTTTTGTCCTTACTATAGTAAAACAACTTAAGATGTCGGAAATGTTCCTTTTTGCTTTCCGTATTTTGTAAATACAAGTTCACGTTGTTCCATTCAGTTATAAACACACAAACGTATCCAATAATGAGCCTGTTTGTTGACCTCTAAATCAACTTAATGATTAGGCAACTATAATAACTTGAGTGTACAGAAGCTTCTGGGTTTTCAGGCGTTATAATTGAAACTTGTAAACAAAACGAACGAACTAATGAGACAACCTTATAACTGGCTCTTTACAAGAACCTGGCACATAACATGTGGCATGTAATCATAAAATAAGCTAATTGCAGCTTCTATTTTTCTAATTTCCCAAAATAGTATCGCAGATTTGTTGTAAGGTGTGTTAATGTGTATTCTTATAGGCCGGAAATTCGAACAGTAAGCTAAAGGAAGAAGATACCGTTATTAGAAAAATATTCCTCCTTGTTTCCGGCTTCAAACCAAGTGCATCCTTGGGGAAATTCTATGCCGATGACGCCATCTTCATATCTCTAGAGAGTTGCATATGAATAGTAGTGCTTACAATCTACCCTCCCTCCCCACCCCTCTGTCGGACAGTTTCCGGTAATGCCAACAGCTCAGCAGTAACTCCTCTTTAATACGATAGGGTGCGTAAAACTGTGCATCGTGCTCTGCACTGATACTTTGGAACACACAAAAAAATGCGTGATTAGGCAACTAATACAATCAAAAGGCCTCATTCTTTTACTTTCTTCCTGCAATATCTAGGATTTCTTCCCTCAAAGGGAAATTTTGTGAGATCTGACCATATTTAATTTGTTTAGTATCCTGAAAAAGCTGTTTCTTCACTCATAACAGTACATGTCAATAGATATCGAATTTTTAGGTGTCTATAATAAGTTAAAAGTTTAATAAGCTAGCTTATCTCATATATAAACATCTGATGCGTTGCACTCACATGACTTTTACTACTCTTATACTAACCATACTTACAAACTCGTGTTCCTATATCTTCTTCGTGTTAGTTCAGATAAACATTTTCAGAAGTTATATTATTGTTAATTTTCTTGTAGGTGCAAGGGGAATGTGGGAATACAGTAGGCTTTGAGCGATAGTCAACTATTTTAAAGATTGAGATTCCGGTTTCTTTGCACGGCTAAGATATAAGAAATGAATCACCATCTTCCATTTGTTGAGTTTGTTTTCCAAAACCCACACAAATAGCCATGAATACTTCCGAAATGCTTCACTCTACAAAAAATATATTTGGACATAAATTGTGTGTTTTAGCAAGATCTAAATTTTTTGTATAGTAAGATATGGTCTATCTCTTACAGTTTTCCAATTATGCAAAAGTCATCAAGAGCACATAGAACTACCTGGGCTATACCAGAGGATTCAAAATATACATTTTATTTGTCATAAAAATATCTTAAATATGGAATTTTAATCAAAATCCTTAGTCATTCAAAATGTTCGAAAAATGTTTCATGTAAAGGGTAGTTTAAGGTGGGGGAATTTTCTTCAAAATCTTCGTGTCACACCCTTGAAAGATATTAAACTTAAATATGAGAAATACTTAAATACGTAACAACTTTGGTTTTTAAGCGACTTTTCGTTTTTGCGTTATAAACACACGCGCGTGCCGACCTTTTTCTAAATATGCTTTTTTTCAGGGGTCCTCAAAACATATATGTCCGGTGAAATCTCGACGTCGAATTTTTGGGTGGAATACAATACTTCCTCTACTTACTATACGTAGTAGAGAAAGTAAAAATGAATGTTTGTATGTTTCTCCTCTATGCTTTCCTAAACCGCTTGATTAATCACCGCAAAATTTGGCACGTAAATATATTTTTTCATGGAGAAGCTTTCTGTGTTCCATTTTGCTTTGCAACGTATTACGTTCATACGGTTTTCTCCACTCGATTTTCTTTTACATAACACATACACATGTCCTTGTCTACTCACCCTTCAACACACAATTCCTGCAATTATCTATGATTGAAATATAAATGCAACATACTACATTCAAACTGTTTTCTCCACTCACTTTTCTTTTCACATGCTCTTCTCTTATGTCTCTTCAACATAAATTCATGGAATCTACATATATAAAAATAGATGTTGGTATGTATGAAGTAGATCAACTCCGATTTCGGTTGATCGCTCGCCATTAAAACTGTTGCATCTAAGTGTTTTCATGGAGGCTTTTATGCTATGCATTTTATTATGCAACGTATTACACTAACATGGTTTCCTCTACTCGCTTTTCTTTTACATAACACATTCACACGTCCTTCTCTACTCCCTCTTCTACAAACGATGCATAGAATTTGCTATATGTTTGAAATAGAAATGCAACGTATTATATTCACATGGTTTTCTCTGCTCAGTTTTCTTCCGGTAGGTATTTGTGATTGTATAAAATTGTCTTTGCACAGTGTCTTCCCCATGTTTTTATGTACTTATTCTGATTGCTTTTTGTTATTTATAGTATCCTAAGTAACACATTTTTTAAATGTCTTCAAAGAAAAACAAGGCTGTTGGGAAATTGCAATCAAGTCTGAAACTTTTAGGGATAAATCGTCAAACCACTGACAACGCCGGGTATTTCAGCTAGCAATTTAATAAAATTAGTGATTTTAGGCACAAATGTTTAATGCTTCAAACATTTTTCATTCACTGAAAATCCACACTAAAGCACACAAAACTTGGCATAAACGAGCAAATTTAAGATATGGTGACATAAAACTATTATAAAAACGAAGCTACTCAATCTTAATAGACTACATTGAAAAATACATAATTATATTTTTTAAATTTCTTGAACTTTATTTCCATTGTCATTCTTTTTATAATTAACTGCCAGTAAATCAACAGTTTTGTTTTGTAAATGTTCCAGAGTTAATCACTTTCTTTAGCATGTATAGAAATTCCACCATGAAATTCCAACCAAAAATTCGATATCGAGATTTCACCAGAAGTGCGTATTTTGAGGTCACCTGCATCCCAAAAAATAAGTTCATAGATAAAGGCATGTGTGGGTATGTGAGTATGTGGGTGTATGCCTATATGAGCCTATGGGCAGCATAGCCCAAAAACTAAATTTTGGATAAATACCAAACTTAGTATTTAAGTTCAGTATCTTCGAAAAATGCGGCACAGAGATTTAAAAAAAATCCCTCACCTCAAACAACACTTTGCATAGAAAATATTACATTATTTTATGTACTCAAAAATGACTGATGATTTGGTTTAAAATATCATATATTTAAGGTATTTACATGACAAATGACCGCCTCCGTAGCGTAATGGTAGCGCGTCTGCCTCCACAACAGAGGACACGAGTTTGATCCCTGGTACCGGCGTGGGGATTTTTCCTCGTTGGAGAATCCGGCACGGGGTGCACTCAGCCTCGTTAGGTTCCAGAACGTTAACATTTTACCGTATAAAATGTATTTCTTCTGTTTTATTTTAGCAATTAATTGGTTATCTTTATACAAATGCTCTTTCCATAAGTTTCACCAACAGCACACAGGTAAGGTAAAACAACCGTCATTCATATTAATTTGTTCATGGATAGTTTACAGTCTCTGTTCAGAAGCGTAAGGAGTCGAACTTCTTGAAGGGTGTGAGTATGAAGATGAGGATTCTTTGGAAAGGTTCATTTCTTCAAGGTATGTTACATAGTTTAGTAACACTTGAACTACTCTACTCGTATCCATATTTGATGACAAAAATAATTCAGACTGTTTTCATGTCTACTTCAATAGAAACACTTCATATAAACATTATGTGTTGTACATAATATCCGTTCCCTCCATTCTCCCTTATCGTTAGTCGTATTACCCCCTCCCCCCCCCCTTAGTTATTTATTCCATACAGAACGGAATTTCTAGTATTTCTGGTACATTCTTCGTTTCATACCGAATACATAGCTCATTAGTTCATTTTTAATTCTCAGAATTTGTTTAACGCCAGTCAAATTAAGAAATAAAAAGGCCTGAGTGAAGTAAAGTGCTAGAAAAACGCGAAAGCTTTATGGAAGAAACAGTACTACTTTGGCCATCTGACTAGGAAAACGGGCCACATATTCTACACCTAAGTTTCTGTTCACTTTTGCTAATCCAACTGCTTCAACTTTGCTGTTCTTCACTGTGACTTCATTGAAGTATGTCACTACTATTTATTTAGGCATTTGAGTGAACGCCGTAATGGTATGCAGCCTGTTTGACAGATATGTTAAGCAGATGTTATACCTTACAGGCGTCGATGTAACTAGAATTGTCAAAAATTATTATGATTATTCTTGTGATTCCTATGATTATTGTTATTATTACTATTGTTGTTATTATTGTTATTATTTATTATTGTGATTATTATAATTATTATTGTTATCATTAATTATTATGATTATTATTATCATTAGTATTATCATTAACATTAGTATTATTAGTATACCACACTAGTAGGATTCCATAAAGTGCAACTTTCATTTATTAAAACAATAATTTTCACTCTATAGTCTCAACAGATGCTGGATCAAAATCGCGTTTTAAAAGTTAATAGTATATTGCGAACTATAGTTGAAAAGAATTGAGAAATTACGATTTATCCCATAAATAGAAACCTCGATGTGTTAAGTATGTTATTTTAAAAGAATTTTGCCAATTTTTAGTTTCTCTACCATGTATAGTAAGTAGGGGATGCACTGTATTCGATCCAAAAATTCGATGTCGAGATTTCACCGGAAATATGTTTTGAGACCCGCTGAATCCAAAAAGAGTATTTTTATAAAAAGGTCCGTACGTGTGTGTGTCAGTCTGTGTGTCTGTCAGGCTGTCGACAGCGTAACTCAAAAACGAAAAGGCGGTCAAAAACTAAAGTTGACATTTAAGTTTAATGTATTTCAAGGATGCGACACGAAGATTTTGAAGAACATATCCCCACCCTAAATTAGCATTTTGATTTTCTTGAAAATGGCTCTAACGGCTTTGATTAAAATGCCATATGTTTGAGACATTTTGATGACAAATGAAATGTAGGTATGTTTTCAATTTTCTGGCCATAGCCTATGCAGTCCTGTTTACTCTGGATGACTTTTGAATAACTCGTAAACAGTAAGAGATAGACAAAATCTTACCATAAAAAATGTTGATCTCGCTAAAACACAATTTATGGCTCCTTTTTTTTTTTTTTTTTTTTTTTTGGGGGGGGGGGGTAGAGTGAACCATATGTTAAGCGTGCAAAGAGAATGGGATCTCAAAGCTTTAAAAGATTTGATTATCGCTCAAAGCCTACTGTATTCTAATCTTCCCCTTGCATCTACAAGGAAATAAGCAATAATTTGTACCAATGTTTATCTCAACTAACACGAAGAATATACAGGAATAAGTTTCTAGGAATGGTTAGTACAAGAGTAGAGAAAGTTATGTGAGTGCAACGCATCAGATTTTTCTGTATAAGATTTGGTCTATCTTTTACGGTTTACCAGTCATTCAAGTCATCAAAAGTAAGCAGGACTCCATAGCCAGAAAATTCAAAACCTATACTTCATTTGTCACAAAATATGTTAACACATCGTACTTTAATCAAAATCGTTAGCCATTTTCGAGAAAATCAAAATTTTCAAAATATTTTCTACGTAAAGGGTAGTTTATGGAGCAGGAATCTTCTTCTAAATGTTCAAGTCGCATTCTTGAAAGATATTAATATTAAATATCAACTTTGGTTCTTAACCGATTTTTCGTTTTTGAATTATGCTGTGCACAGACTCACACACACACACAACACACACACACACACACACACACACACACACACACACACACACACACACACACACACACACACACACACTGGCCTTTTTCTAAAAATGTCTTTTTTTATGCAGGGGACCTCAAAACATATATTTCCGATGAAATCTAGTAGACAAAATAATAAACGTTTCTAAGAATAGTGTGTGCGAGGGTAGAGTAAGTTATATGAGCATATACACTGCAGCAAACCTGTTTTGTAAGTGAATGTAACAATCTTGGAAAAGAGTTAAATGGTTGAACCTTTGCGCTGCTCAGTAGGATTTACAAAGCTGCTTAACTACAAGAAAAGCAAGCACCTGCTTTGTCGACTTTAAACACAGATCTGTTAAATATCTTTAAATTAAATGAAGGTTTCATTCGCCTCTAGTTAACAATAATATATGTGTGCCACAGTAGACATTCCGCCACAAAGAGCTAGCAGAGAAGTGCGGGATATTAAAGTTTCGCTTGAGAGAATCCAGAATGGTCATAAATTAAAACCCAACGCATCAGCCTTGAAACGCCAAAGGAAACGCAGAAGACTGTGCAGAATATTTATTCAGCTTTCTCATTACACAGTGATATTACGAGTATTATTGTTATTATTATTATTATTATTATTATTATTATTATTATTATTATTATTATTATTATTATTATTATTATTATTATTATTATTACTACTATTATTATTATTACTATTATTACTATTATTACTATTATTATTTATTATTATTATTATTATTATTATTATTATTATTATTATTATTATTATTATTATTATTATTATTATTATTATTATTATTATTATTATTATTATTATTATTACTACTATTACTATTACTATTATTACTATTACTATTATTATTACTATTACTATTATTATTACTATTATTATTATTATTATTTATTGTCATTATCATTATTATTGTTATTGTTGTTACTATTATTATTATCATCATAATTATCATTATTATCATCATTATTTTATTATCATTATATTATTTCTATTGTTACTATTATTATCACTATCATAACCATTATCATTATTGTTACCATCATCATTATTTTTATTATATTATTACTATTACTATCATTATTTTTATTATCGTTATTACTACTCTTATTACTATTATCATCATCATTATTATTAATTACTATGACTATTGTTACTATTATTAGTATTATATTATTACTACTACTGTTATTACTACGACTATTACTGCTACAAGTGTCTCAATTGTTATTCTGGTCATTCTAAGGAAGAAAAACTATGATGTGTCACATTCAAAGGATTTTTTCTCTGCACAGTACGATATATTCACTTAGATGTAGGTTTTACAAACTATTCTCACACAAGCTTGTTACTGTGAGGCCGGGCGCGGCGCACAACAAAAGACGATCGGGGCTAAGCTACGCCGGCGAGCAAACAAAGAAGCTCAAGTTTACCTCACGCAACTGTCTGTGTGACTAACAGTAACGGGCGCATTGCCCTGTTTACTCTTGATGACTTTTGCGCAACTCGTATTTTTAAGTTATGTAATACTTCAACTTTTCTCAAATTTACTTTTCTCTTATTTACATTTTTATCTTTTGGCCTTGCAAAGAGAAAGGAGTTTCAAAGCCTTCATATAACAACCGGCTTTAAAATATCGCAGCTTCCTAACAGATATCTTACACAATTGCTCAGACATTCCTTTGTAGACTAGGAAGGTCCTGTGATGCCAACATTTTGGCTGTCCGGCTCATAATGCATGGATTACAACAGCTTGTCTTCATGAACTATTTCCAAATTGTTGGATTGGTTGAAAAGGACCTGAACCTTGGTCAGCCGGCTTTCTGTGGGGAAGCTGAAAGACATTGTCTATAAGGACATACCATCAAATGTTATGAAACGGATATTACTGCTGTCTGTGCTGAAAGGCTGGTGAGAACATGCACTCTTTCATAATAGACTGGAAGTATGTATTGAACCTGGTGGTCATTTTGGAAACAACCTTTTAGTCAATTTTATCTTTACTTGTAAAAATCTATAGAAGTAGTACGTACATTCACATTGTTTTTCTTTAGTTTATATGGAAGTGTCGCTGTGTAAAAGTTTCAAATCAAGATTTCTCGTAAACTATTTGTACTAGAATCCTGTGGCAAACATCATTGACATTCTAATTTATTCTAATATTATTTTGTTGAAGTCAATAGCCATTGTTCCGTTTTTAAAAATTGTATATTTTTTCAAAACATCTAATGTATTGCACTAACATGACTTTCTCTACTCTTGTACTAATTATTCTTCCAAACTATCTTCCTTTATCTTATTCATGTTACTAGAGATAAACATTTGCAGAAATTATCTTACTGCTAATTTTTTATAAGTGCAAGGGGAATATGGAAATACCTACAGTAGGCTTTGAGCGGTAGTCAAATCTCTTAAAGCTGGTCACTATATGAAGGCATTAAAATCCCGTTCTCTTTGCAGGTCAAGAGATAAAAAGTCAATAACGACCTTACATTTGAGACAAGTTTTAAGCATTCCAAAACTCACACAAGTAACAAGGAATATCCCTGAAATGGCTCACTCCACAAAAGAATGCATTTGGACATAACTTCTGTGTTTTAACGAGATTCAAATTTTTTGTACAGTAACGTTTGGTCTATCTCTTACGGTTTACCAGCTATAGAAGTCATCCACAGTGAACCTACATGAGCTATAGCCAGAAAATTCAAAATATATATTTTATTTGCCATAAAAATATCTTAAACATATGGCTTTTTAATCGCCATTGTTGAGAAAATCAAAATTTTCGAAACATTTTCCACTTAAAGAGTAGTTTAGGGTGAAGGAGTTTCCTTCAAAATCTTCGTATCGCGAGATATTAAACTTAAATACCAACTTTGGTTTTTAACCGACTTTTCGTTTTTGAGTTATGCTGTTCTCAAACACACACACACACACACACACACACACACACACACACACACACACACACACACACACACACACACACACATGGACCTTTTTCTAAGATTTTTTTTATTCATGGGGCCTCAAAATATATATTTCTAGTTAAATCTCGACATCAAAATTTTGGGTAGAACACAATACTCCCTCTGCTTACTATACGTAGTAGAGAAAGTCAAAATACGCGTTCTAAGTACCAATAAAAGCTGTATATAGACTGTGTATACGAGCCCCAGACTAGCAATCAGTTCTGTGAAAATCGCACATCAATAGCAATTGCCATTTCCGAAATATTTGTGCTGCAAGTTATAGGTGATTCAGCCTGTGTATATGTAGGTTATACAAAGTAGGGGGAAACCTCGCGATCTGCCACCTGATAGAGAAAGAAAGTGAAACACAGAAGGCAGCAGACCGCGGACAGGCTGGTCACAAAGACACGTGGAAGTCCCTAACAGTTCCAAGTTAGAAGACCCGCCCAATGTTACAACAGCCTAGAGAGGACGATAAACATCGATCGAGCAGCCTTCTGTAGTCCATGGGGCGTACTCTTGTCTCAACAAGTATCCGCGACAGTTGTCTGAGAATGCCATTAGCTAAGAATCCCAGAAGCACCTAAAATATGAAAAAGAAACAGAGTGAAAGGAAAATTATGTAAAGAAACCACGGTTTTATCGACCTGGAAAAACCATGAAAAACCCAAGGTCAGTGTGAGCAGTCGATGAAATCGAACCCGAACCTCTTACAAATCTTACAGGTTACCGTGGAGCCATCTCTCTCGGTTTTCTGGTAGTTAAGTTATTTATATTGTTTTCAATCTCATATTTTTTTAAAATCCTACCCAATAATTCACGAATTCAGTTTACTGTGACTACGCAGCTTATGATTACTTTTAAGTAACTTTTTCTTTGATTTAAGTTTTAAAGTGTGTTGAGCTTAAAGACTACAAAAGTCGTAATTATAACCATCAAACAGAAATATGGTAAGGAGAGCACATTAATTAGAACACGTATGTAAACCTGCAAGGGCGCAGCGTCAGTAGATATGAGACATGTATTACATATCCTGCAACTTTCCTCAAACCGATTAACAAATTGGTGTTCATTATAATTTGTGGTACATAATCGTTTTAATGACATTAAGAAATCAAGCTTTCCTAAACATGATTTGAATTCGCGCCAATAACTTGATGACAGCATGCCTCGAAACAAAACTTGGGTCAACGGCATCTGTGGTTAGCTGCAGGAAACTGATGTTGTGCGTTTTAACCACGGTACGTACTGTGTTATTAAGTTCTCTTTCACAAAAGTAAATGCCCATTTTCAGTGAGACCTGCGCGAAGGGTAATCTAATTCTCAGGAGTACTTGCATAGATGGTATGAGAATTAAATTAGACATACGCTTCCCTTACTTTTCGGAGGACATGGCAGCCATGTCACCTCGCAACTCACATCACCTCGCAGTTTGGAAAAGCAATATTTCAGCAATCCTTCTACATTAACGGGCAAACATTGCAGATTCAACTTCAGTGCACCTGCAGAACATATGTTCTTATGGTGTTTCTATTAAGCTGTGGACTAGAATTAAAATGATTCCAGTGTTGGTGCTAGACTTACAAAACGTGACCAGGCCAAATCCATGTATTCGCTGTAACTGAGCTGGCTAAGGTGTGCTCTCAGCATGGACTGACATGGGTTCGAACCCCATTTAACAATTTTTATTTCCCTTTTTCTGTTTTCTTATTTTACGGGAACATTATTATTTATATAACCCGTGCGAAATATAAAATTATACAAACTAATGGAATCTATTTCTCATAACGGTCCTCCTTTAGGTATCTTTATTCCGCGTACCGTTGTAACTTTTCCCCCGTCTTATGAATGCTGCAGTACGATTAAAATTTTACAACTGAATGCTTCATAAGATATTAATTGCAATTGCTGAAAATGAAGCAAGAAATACGCCTACCTCGATTGTCAAACATTTCTCCCGAAATTAATATTTCCCTTTAAACATTCACATTCAAAAGCATCTATACATTTCGTAGACTATTAGCATATTAAAATATATAAGCGTGTAATAGTGTAAATTAACAGATATGGATGTCAGTGAATGGTGTAATTAATGATACATTAAACCAACAGAATGCAGTTGTAGATTACTTGAGGGTGAAGCTACCTTTGCACCCAACAAGGCTATCATGTCGTTTATTTCCAAGCACGACACAATGTTGCCATGTCCCCATTAACTGAATTTGTAGCAGTGTGTCTTCATCCAATTCTCCATTCCTGATAAAAAGCTGTAGATAACTAAATACGTTTGTTAATTTTGTATTTCAGAAAATAAACATGCAAAATACGAGGATCGAACCCCTGGCAGCTAGCAGTTCTGAATTTCACAGTCACCGAGGAAGCGCTCTTGGCTATCCGTCACTTTGGCAGTTTGGCACCCTGTATCATATGATATTAAGCTTGCTGCCACCACCTTAGCAACTAATTTCACTGCAAGGCGGAAGTTCGTGTGCACCTTTAGAAATGGTTTTAAAATTTGTTTTTTGTTCTTCTATTGTATTCGACTCAAAATTTCGGTGTTCAGATTTTCATCGAAAATAAGTCTTGATGCTCCCTGAATTAACAAAACAAATTTTTAGAAAAAAGTCTGTCTGTCTGTCTGCCTGTCTGTCTGTTTGGGAACAGCATTACTCAAAAGCGAAAAGTCGGTTAAAAACCGAAGTTGGTGTTTAAGTTTAATATCTTTCAAGCAGACTTAAATGGAAATGGGGAGGCCACATCGCGCGGATGAAAGACGAAAGATGGACATACAAAGCCACCATGTGGGACATAGAAACATTAGACACGACCTAACGCAGAGTAGCTCACCGCGTTAGTGAAATAGAGCTACCCTGTAGCAGGAGGCCTTTGCCCTTCAAGGGACACATTAGGCTATTATTGTTATTATCTTTCAAGGATGTGGCACGAAGATTCTGACGAAAATTCCTCCACCCTAAACTACCCTTTACATGAAAAATGTTTATTTTCTCAAAAATGACTCTAACGACTTTGATTAAAATGCCATACGTTTAAGATGTTCTATGGCAAATGAAGTGCGTATTTTGAATTTTCTGACTGTAGCCTATGCATCCTGCTTAGTCTTGATGACTTTTGCGTAACTGGTAAACCGTAAGAGATGGACCAAATCTTACTACACAAAAACATACAATTTATGTCCAAATGAACTTTTTGTGCAGTGAACTATTTCGGAGATATTCCTTGCTACGCGTGAGTCTTGCAATTCTTAAACTTTTCTCAGATGAAGATCGTTAATAATTTTTTTTTTATTTTTGCCGTGCAAAGAGAACGGAATTTCAAAGCCTTCATATAGAGACCAGCTTTAAAAGATCTGATTATCGATCAAAGCCTACTGTGTTCCCCTTGCACCTACAAGAAAATTAACAATAAGATAATTTATATAAATGTTTATCTCGGCTAACATGAAGAAGACAGTGGAATAAGAGTTTGTAAGAATAGTACAAAAGTAGAGAAAGTCATGTGAGTGCAACACATCAGATTGTTCAAACCGTGACTAAACATTCTTGCCATAAAACCATTTACACGTAACTGAGAAACAAATAGTTTATTCCACTTTATTCGGGTACACGGAAGCCCTACTTTAGAACAACAGGAATGCACGTCACTGGAGCCTCACTTGCACCTGTACGTTTTAACTCTAACGAAATGAGAATTCCCTTTTACTTAAACCAACACGCTAACGCTTCTAGGGGCGATCCAAGAAACTGATACAGTCATTCCAATTGACACTTAACCCCACTTAGTTGCGGAAAGCCATTAACTGAAGAAGCTGCTTGATAGATTTCCCCATGAACTCTTCTCAGATCATGTTTGTGCCTAACGTGGACGTTAGAACGTTTCTGAACAGATAAATAGCGACTGTGTTTCAGCCAATGGCAGTACTTTTGTCTTATTAGATTTAGTACCACGACCGAGATTGGCTCGGCGCTTTGTTACTTTCTCTACTGGTAAGTAGAGGAAGCATTGTATTCCACCCAAAAATTCGATGTCGAGATTTCACATAAAATATATGTTTTGAGACCCCCCGAATCCCAAAAAAAGCATTTTTAGAAAAACGTCCGTGTGATGGCTGTGTGTCAAGTCTGTGGACAGCATAACTCAAAAATGAAAAGTCGGTTAAAAACCAAAGTTGGCATTTAAGTTTAATGTCTTTCAAAGATGCGACACGAAGATTTTTAAGAAAAGAAAGAAAATAGCTCCACCCTAAACTACCCTTCACATGGGAAATTTTTCGAAAATTTGTATTTTTTTTTTTTTTTTTTTAATGGCTTCTAACGATTTTGATTAAAATGCCATATGTTTAAGATATTTGTATGACAAATGAAATGTATATTTTGAATTTTCTGGCTATAGCCTATGTAGTCCTGTTTACTTTGGATGACTTTTGAATAACTCGTAAACCGTAAGAAAACAAAATCTTACTATACAAAAACTGTAGATCTCGCTAAAACACAATTTATTTATAAATAATTTTTTTTCAATAGAGTGAACCATTTCGGAGATATTCCTTGTTATTTTGTGTCAGTTTCGGAAAACAAAACTTTCATGAAATGGAACATCGTTGTTCATTTTTTTATAAGTTAACCGTGCAAAGAGAACGGAATTTCAAAGCTTTAAAAGATTTGACTATCGCTCAAAGCCTACTGTATTCTAATATCCCCCTTGTACCTACAAGGGAATAAGCAATAAGATAATTTCTGCAAATGTTTATCTCAGGTAATACAAAGAAGATATAGGAATAAGAGCTTGTAAGAATGGTTAGTACAAGAGTAGAGAAAGTCATGTGAGTGCAATGCATCAAATTTTTTTCATAAAAGATACTTATTTAGATGTAATACGTTGCATTTATATTTCAACCATAGAAAGTTGTATGAATTGTATGTTGAAGGGCAAGTAGAAAAGGATATGTTTTATGCAAAAGACAAGAGAATAGAGAAAACCATCTCAAAGTAACATGCCGTATAATAAAATAGCATACAAAGCTTCTCAATAAAGAACTACATATACGTGCTGAATTTAAGCAATGGTCGATCAGGCATTTTTCGAGATTAACGGTTACATAAGAAAAACATTCACTGAATACATGAATTGTTTGTAAAAGACCAAGCAGAGAAAGAGATGTCTATATGTTACCTAAAAGTGAGCAGCGAAAATAGTGTTAATGTAATGCATAGCATTTCTATATCAAACACGAATTAAAAAGTGTTTTAGTGTAAAATCACGTTTTTTCAGGAATATTGTTTATCGAAGAGTGAGTAGAGAAACAGATGTGAATGTGTTACTTAAAAGTGAGTCGAGAAAACAGTATGAATGTAATACATAGCATTTTTATTTCAAACATACAGAAAATTGTATGAATTATTTTTAGAATAGGGAATAAAAGAATGTTTTTTACCCTTGTAAAATCACTTTTTTTTCAGGAAAAACACCTATATAGATAAACTTCAAAAACAAAACCTTATCTGATTTACAAAATTTGATCCCAATCGTTAGAGCTACTTCCGAGATACACAAAATATATATACAATAATTGCTCTGTAAAAGAGGGAATAAAAATGTTTTGTGTAAAATCGCATTTTTTAAGGATAGGCACATATATAGATGAACTTAAAAAACAAAATTTTGTTTGAATACAGAATTTGATCCAAACCGTTAGAGCCGTTTCCGAAATACACGAAATATATTTATATACAAGAATTGTTAGTTTAAAGATATTAGATTTATTGTGTTTGTCATCATAAGGCACCTCGAACAAAACAACGAGATCGAAAATTCACTCCATATTCATTTAGCCATCTTCTAATATTTTCCGAACCCAGAGAAACAGAATGAATGCTGATTTGATTATTAGGGCTCGTATCTTTAGGTGCTGAAGGTTTGGGAAATATTTATTTTTTATGTGCTGAGAATGTCAAAAATATGTGCCAAAACAAATGAAATACTTTTTAAGATCTGAATGACTGAGTTAATATAAATGTACATGACACACACCAAACATTATTCCTCAAAGGGACCACCAAGTACTGTAATGTTACAGCAGCGATGTCCAACGTGTGTGAAAGAGGGCCGGTTGGATGTATCTCTTTCCACTTTATGCAGACTATGCCAATCACTCAGACATGCATTATGATGCAGTGGCAGTTTGCTTACATGTATGTTGCATTTGATTTACGATAGCACTTTCAAATCTTATGCAATAAACATCTGTTCATTAGTGACTTCTTTGGTACTGTTTACATTTAAGAAATCTATCAATATTTGGCGACAAAATTGAAGTGCTTAGCCTTAGAGGATACACCAAGTGATCCACGCATAGCATACTGCAATACAGACTTTTAACATAGTTCAATTTGGAGAAACTCTGTTCACAAATATATGTAGAGCTATACTCATTCTTATACATACTAATCTTACAAATGCATATTTCTCGATATACCTAATACAATTTAATCGACATAAGCATTTTCAGAAATTATCTAATTGGTAATTTTCTTGTAGATGTTAGGGGGTATGGGAATACAGCAGGCTTTAAACAATGGTGAAATATTTTAAGAGCTGATTGCTATTCAATGTCTTTGAAATTCCATTCTCTTTACAAGGTCAAAAGATAAAAAAAGGTATAACATATTCCTATTTGAGAAAAGCATAAATATTGTCAAATTCAAACAGATAATAGACTATCTCAGGAATGGTTTGCTCAAGAGGGAAAAAAAAAAGAAGTATTCGACATTTGTCATATTTATTTAAATCAAATTAATACATATTTGAATATGACAGACATTCAGCCCAGGCTCTTAGCCTGTCATATCCACCCAACAAAATTTCTTATCATACATTTTGCTTCTCTATTGCTATTTAACACTTTATAACTAACACAAAAATTTTAATTCTACTCTCTTTGTACAGACCAATTCCATTTTTTCTTAACTCTACTTAAGAATTGACCTAAGTTCCTGACCTCCTTTCTAAAAATCCTCTTAAATGCTGTTACCCTATCTCCCTTCTCCCTTTTCTGTCCCAGAAATTCTTTCCTCCATACGTCCGTTCCTTGACACTCAAAGACTACATGCTCCAGGTCTTCCTTCCCGCCTCAAATAGGAAACAAACTCTGAGGGATACCCTTTCTTAGTCCTCTCAACCTCCAAACACCAGTTCTTAGCCATGCTATTGCCTCCCTTTGTTCTTTGTTTACCTTATCAACATATGTTTCCCTTTCCCATGCTTCCTTCATTGATTTGTAATCTACCAGGGACCTTTTTTCCATTATACCACCAAACGGTTTTTGGATTTCTATGTCTTCAAACCTCTTTCTTATTATTTTCCAAAATTTGTTATGATTATTCTCCCCTCTCCTCCAGTAGTCTCCCATCCCATTTACTTCTAAGTTCTTTCGAATACTACTTGTCCATCCAGATTCCCTAAGACTCTTTTCCTGGTATTCTACACACTGCCTTAACAAGTTATTTTTATCCAAATTCAAAATTCTATACCAATATGTCAGAGCTCTTTCTATAATCATGCCCTTTCTCGACACCCTTCCCACCTCCATATGCGCTACCTCTTTGCCACCGCACTTGGAAGACCCAACACTTCATTGCAAAACATCCTATGAAGTGTATCTAGTATTTGACATAGGTAAATTGTGTGTTTTAACGAGATCTACATTTTTTTATTTAGTAAGCTTTTCTCTGTCTCTTCCTGTTTACCATTTATACAAAAACCATCAGAATGAAGAGGTCTTCTGAGGACATTCCCAGAAAATTCAAGGTATGACTTAGAAATTGCCATGGAATTGCCTGTTTGTGTCCGTCACTGGATACTGTCTGTTTGTGATTTTACACATCATAGGCAATAGCTAACATACTCTCCAACTGAAGGTGGGGAAGTAGCAGCTAATTACATAAGCGCCCACAAAGAGACAAGCTTGAACATTGCTGTGTTACAGTATACGCCCACGTACTTCCTCCAATTGAATTTCGATCATGATCACTCCACGTAACAAGAAGTCCAGCATAATTATAATGTAAAATGTCATTCATGTTCACACCAATAATTCATTCATGTTGCCCATCCAACACCTTCCACATGCACATCTACTCATTCTTACACATATATTAAATCCACTATTATTTTCCAACATTTACTTGCATTTTCCTTTTAAATTTTGTGCTGCAGGACCAGAAAGAACCTTCATGTTTTTCCACAACCTGAACTACTTGAACTGCTTCTCTTAAGGGCATCCCTACTCATTCCTGTTTCTTTATGGAATCACAGAAGAAACACAGATCTGCAGTAATGTATGCTAAGTCCTTTCTTAATGCAATGTTACTCTTACGGGCTCATGTAGCTTGAGAAAGCAGGATATTTATATTTTCTTCCAACTGAAAGTATGTAATAGTTGATGTATCACTTCTTCCAATAATAAACAACAAATTGCAACATCTGGCCCATGCAATTGAGCATTAAAGAAATTAAGTGGTGACTTGTTAAAAATAATTCTTCGGCTGCTTTTATGTGACTTCATGTAAATATGTGAAAATTATTTTAATAACAGGTTTCCTTTATGTGATTTTTGTGTGATTTATGTAAATATCCAAAAATATTTATTTTCATTAAAAAAGATCACAAAAATGTTTTTATGTGCAACAACACTTAAAATATTTACTCTGGAGTGAGTATCCAGAACATTAAACTCAGTTTCAAGTTTTTATTAGGGTGCAAATAAAATATGTATTTACCTACAAATCTGAGACTTACTGACTTCCAATCCCCTGCCTACAGTAAGTAGAAAACCCTTACGTGTTGCATTCAGATGAATTTCCTTACTCAGTCTTGTACAAATTATTCTTACAATCTATCTACTTAATGTTGATGTATAAACATTTGTAGACGTTTTGTTGCATATTTCCTTGTAGGCACAGCGGGATTAAAGGAATACTCACCAATAACCAAATTTTGTAAGAGTGGGTTGCCATGTAATGGCTTTGAAAACTGTTCCTTCTTGTCTTCTCTTCCATTTTTTCCAGCTTTAACTGCAATGGTCATATCGGGGCCTTTTACCTTTGTAACATTTTACCTAATGGTAAACTTACATACAGTTGTCATTGGATTTCTGGTTTTCTTTGGGTTTCATACATTAGATCATATACACATCTATACTTCCAAGACTCTTGGTTAGAGAAAAACTCCCACCCCTGCCGGGAATAGAAGCAGGTACCCTCAAATAGCAGGTGGGAAGCTCTACCTACTGGAAACTCTGTTATTTTTGTTTTTATTTTTCTGTGGCCAAGAGGGAAAAAATAGAAATGATTTCCCAGAAAAATGCAGGTATTTTACAATTCAAACCAATAACAGAGAATATCTAGGAAATAGTTAACACCACAGTAAAAATAAAAATCTTTACATAAATTATGTGTTTTAACGAGATCCACATATTTTGTGCAGTAAGATTTTGTTTATGTGTTACTGTTCACTAGTTATGCAAAAATCATTAAAAATTAAGAGCTTCACAGAAGTGTTGAGATATGGATGCATTTAATGTGTCATGAAAATATCTCATATGTTATTTCAGTAAAAATCATTAGAGCCATTTATCAGAAAATCAAAATTTTCGAAACAAAAATCCATTTAAAGGGTACCTTGATATGGTGGTATTTTCTTGAAAAAGTTTGTCTCATGCTTGGAAGATGATCTTAAATACTAAGTTTAGTATTTAACCAACTTTTCATTTTTTCAGTTATGCTATTCACAGATACACACACAGATGTTTTCTATAAATGCTTTTCTCTTTTTGGATTTCAGGACGCCAAATTGTAGTAAGTATATATTACTGGTAAAAACTCAACATGGAATTTTTGGGTAAAATATAATACTTTCCCTGCTTACCATATGGGTAAAAAAGTAAAATGGTATTGCATTGACCCAAAAATGTTATATTCAGATTTCACTGGAAGAAGTCCATTTTTATGCCATACCAAATTTTAGCTTTAACTGGAAAAATTATTTATTTCTAATTTTCTCAAAAATTACTCTAATAATTTATCATATTTATTGAAGATATTGTATGAGAAACAAGATGTATATCTTAACTTGTTTAAATACAGTTGAACCTGCTTTATACCCAATTCTAAAAAAAACTCTTAGCGCAACAGCCCATGAAGGTCCAAGGCTTGCTACCCAGCCGCTGCATCCCCCACCTCTGCCCACTACAGGCATCATTGGTGGGGTGCAGTGCTGGGGGGTGGGACATGGTCAGTGCCTCGAGCCCTCCCAGCCAGTTATGCTGTCTTCGCGACCTGGGTCTGCTACTTCTCCATCAAGCAGCTCCTCAATTGGTCCCCCAAGGACTTACAAGGTTGAGTGCACCCCATGCCAGACCTTCCGGCGGGGAAAAAATCCCCCGGTGACTGGGTAACCGCATAATTCCCAGCCCCTAGTTATCATGTTGTAGGATAGGTTTTTGTATCCGCTGATAAAGGTCAGTCCCGGGGAGGGACCATTGCATGAGCCGATGCACTCCGATAAACTGGGTGATTTCCTCTCGCATATCTCGTTGCGAGGAGGTTAACCTGTCTCAGTTGCCAACTGGCCACTGCAATTTTTTGCATGGTTACCTATTTAAATGGAACTCTACTCCTCTTTGTCCGCTGTGCGGCATTTTTGTCAGTCTGTCACATGCTGCTGGTGTGTTCCTCTCTAGCGCACCTTTGAGACCCTCTGCAGCTGCCTGCCAGACTTGCACAGATCTTGGCAGATGACAAACAAGGGGTCCAAAGAGTTATAAGTTTTTAGCAGAGAGTAACATGAGTTTGAGAATTTGAAACTTTAGATATCTAGTTTTTTAATCTTTTGACATTTTTATCACTTTGTTTTAATTCTGGCTTTTGCCACTCTGTTTTGTATGTTTATGAATATTTATTTTCCTTTTTACTAGTAATATTATTTTTTATTGAAGTTTATATCTGGCTTTTGCCATGAATTGTTTTTCACTGATGACCATGTAGTTGAGCGCCCTTAAACCTACATCTACTACTAGACATGATGAAAGGAGGAAAGTTACGCAATGTTTATGGTCAAGTTCACTTTTGTATTTATAAGACTGTAGGGGTGTCGGGTTAGTATCCCTTCATTAGCAAGGTTGATTACCAATTACCGACCCAAGTGACACTTCGCTACACAAATAACTTCACAAAATACACTTTACATACACACTGCACCATCTCTACTGGTTCTTCACAGGTGTAGCAACACGCAAAGATCTAATTCAACATGGCATACATGCTGGAGCATGGTGTCATTGTGTTGGAGATTGCTGCGCTGTTTTACTTTTAAAAAAGTGATGAACTGTCAGTAAATTGACTCACTTTTACCATTTATAAATTGTTTACACATCACTGTATGCGAATCTTCTGACAAAAGTAGTTTAGTAAATGAGATTATTTGATATCATTTACTCAAATTTAGAAAATTCTAAAGATTTTAAGATCTTTAAGGTTTAGGAAAATATTCTCTTGTTGAATAAACAAACAAATACTAAGCAGTTTTCATTGTTTCATTTCACAAAAAAAATATATTTCTATAAAATAGCAATCATACAACCACAGGATATGAATAAATTATTTTGGAACAGATGAAAGATATGTATATTTATGGAGGAGATTTTGTTCTGATTATTAACATGCACCTAATTATATCTATGAATCCAAGTATTACAAATTGTCATTTTAAACCTTTGATGCACTGAGTTAGGGAATATGAATAAATATCCTACACCACTGAACTTCCCAAGCTCCTAGCAGTTTCTTCTTCTTTAAGTATAAATCAGGGCTATTAATACTTAGGTTGTAACATTAATAGTGGCAACTATTTATTGCTAATATCAGTGGTATTTTTCTAAAAAAAAGTTTAGGGGAACTCCCGGGCTGGGCTTCTTTACTTTAAAATACAAATAACCTACATGTAACACAAGAAATTAACTAAGCCAGGCAATTACTCTTTCATTTTCGGTTGCACTATTATCCACCATCATTGAACTTCCAGCATTATAATTTGAAATGCATTCATCCTTGCTGTTTTATTTTCTCAGATGCTGGAGACCACGTAGAATAATTTGTTATTTTTCGACTCGACACATCTTCTAACTCAGAAAATCATGTGCACAGTGTACAACACACCCACTATACTATAAGCATCGGTAAGCTGCTAGGCATAAACAAAAACAGCTCATTACAGCATCTACCACTGCAACGATACATACAAAGCACAGAATAGAGCCACTCAGATCCAAAGAGTATATGTCGGTCTGAGTGGCTCAGTTGGTTAGACGCTGGCTTACTGATCCCAAGGTCGCGGGTTCAAACCCAGTCCAGGCCGATGGTTTTTAAGTGTGCTTAAAAACGACAGCTCCATGTCAGTAGATTTACTGGCATGTAAAAGAACTCCTGCGGGACAAAATTCCGGCACACCGGCGACGCTGATGTGATCCTGGCAATTGACAGCGTCGTTAAACAACAAAATAATTTAATTTAATTTCCAAAGAGTACTGATTTCAATTCTCTGCTCAGATCACATGCACATGCTATTCTACTCATAAACATGAATTAACCAATAATAAACAAGAAATTCACTTAGAAGATAAATAGCAATGCAGTTGTTGTTGTATGTTTATTTTTGACACTTGGAAGCCAACCCAACAAATATGATAGTTATAAAATCACATCGGTAGTTATAAAATCACATTTCCTATTTCTTTAATGCGGAAATTTCATAGTTTTTAAATTTTGTCACCAGAAAATGTTTAGGGGAACGCTTCCCCGAGCGTTCCCTGAGAAAGATAGCACTGACTAATATATAAGTGATGCATACGTAGAACTTCTATAGTACTTCAATGTAGTACCCAACACTGTCTACGCTGCTTGTTGGTAGCAATGTGGAAGTCATCAATGTGGAAGTATCCTTGCAGCAGCTCCGCCTGCAGAATCTTGGGATCAAATGTCATGAAATGGTTCCTTCATTTTTGGGACCATATCATAATCACAGAGGTTTAAGTCTAGTGAATGTTGTGGATGGAGAAGCACTTCCCACCCCCAGTGGTGGTACAAATCAGGTACAGGTGTGCCATGTGTGCCTGAGCATTATTCTGTAAAATGATGGTAGGATTCTGCAAAACAAGTGGGTACTTCCTTCGCAAGGCTGGGCTCAGATTATTTTACATTTCTGGGGTTAAATCACATACTGCCTATTGTTGATCAGCATCTAGTACTGCAGAAACAACTTGCATATCCTCTTCACTAACACTTGGACAACCAGCTGAGCTATGTGTTTCACAAGGTCCGCTTCTCATAGAATGCTCCAATCCTACTCGCCACAGTCCTGTACGGTAAAGCCATCTCCCCACATGGTTCAACAAGACCTTCATTACATCTCGTGCTGTACGACCACAAGCACATTGAATTTTTAGACAAGATCACTGCTCCTGCTTTGTGAGCACAGAGAAACACAAAAGCTTAGTGTAGTAATTAAGCAGAGACTAACTTCCTCTCTCTACAGTGCATGTACAGGTCACGCGTTACTTCTTGACGAATGAAAATTTTATATGAAAGGTTGGATGTGAGTCACTACTCACCTTTTGCGGGAACGCTGGCATCAAGAGAGAGAGAGAGAGGAGGTACAGTCTGCAGTGAGATGACATGCATTTACGTACATGCTTCTGAGCTTAACTAACACAACACTACAAATCAATTTATCACACTTCCAGAATATCAGCCACACGAATTACACACTATACCTCTATAACTGTTTCCACTTAACTTTCTTGCATTTCTTCTATTCCCGACATTTCTCCCTTGTCTTCGTCCTCATCTGAATTGCTGTTATTTTCGTTATCTTCGCTGCTGCTTTCCATTCCATTATCCTGGATAATAATTTGCTCAATCCTTTCTTCCACTATGGCATTTTTATCCTAGTATTCTTGTTCAATTTCTTCAACATGAAGGCATGCATTTTCGCATTCTATTTGCCCAATTTCCTCAAATCTCTGCCTGCAGAGGTTTTCAACATCTTTTAATTTAAATGTTGATTCTAGCAGCTACCCATTGCCTTACATCTCCCCATATGAACTCAATGGGATTCAGATCTGGGTGGTACGGTGGAAGTCTTAAGTTGTGTGGTTATGTTCGGCCAATATACAATCAATCAAATATTTCTTATGAGCTGGCTAATTGACTAAGATTAAGTCATACAAATGCATCTTCGTGCTGTGCTCATCAAATGAAATGTGATTTTGCAGCCAGGACTGCATATCTTCTTTTAAGGAATTTGATGTTGGAGGTTTATCTAACTGTCTATTATGTAAGGACGCATTGTCAACAACTAAAACACAATTAGGAGGTAAATTTGGAATTAAAATTGTATGAAGCCACTTGATATAGTTATCAGTGTTTATTTCTTTATGAAAGTCTCCTGTTTTCTGGTGGGATCTGTAAATAAGGAGAGCATTTGGTATGAATCCAAGCCTTCCACCTGCATGGAATCCCATATAATCAGTCGTTCCCCTTTGAATACAGGAGCCATGAAACCTGAAGTACTGTCATCAGACCAACTTTTTGGAAAAGTGTGACTGTTATGTATATAGGTCTCGTCTTCGTAAACTATTGGGCATCCTTCAGCTCTGTATTTACGGAGACAAGTAAGATAGGTCTCGCGCAAAGAACGAATATTATGACTTTCAATTAGAACACACCTTTTATTTCTAGTCTTTCTCCATTTAAAGCCCAATTTTTTAGTCACAATTTGAATGCTGGTGAGTTTACCTGAAAACTGATGGTCTCTCGCAATTTTTGTAATAGTCTTTTTAATGTAGGTGCAGTCTTTTCCGCAGCATAAAAATTGTATACAGTTACACACTTGCCAAATCGTTGATTTCAGTAATTCTTTTGGGGACAGCATGCTTCTTTCCCGATGTACCAAAGGAAGTTCCTTCCTCTTTGTGTTTTCATTTTTCTATCACAATTCTGTGAACTGAACTGTGCAATATCTTGGTAGCTGCAGCAACTCTTTCTTGCACCTTCTGAATTTCTTTAACCCTTCCCGAGCGGACGTGTTTTATGGCTCTGAGTGGAAGGCAATTTTGCTAAAGTATGAAACTCTATTAAATACAGTTAAAACTATATAAACATGCTCAAATGTACTAAAACACATAGTATAGCTTGGTTTTTGTTGAATTGAATCATTACTGTCCTCCAGGAGTGAAGTCTTGTTCATCAACGTAAAATGTTGTTACAAAAATGGCATAAGCAGCACTTCTCCATTTTGTACAGCGTAGTTCGTACATATAGGTATTTACAAATAAACCAGCAGTGTTTCAGGAACTAAATAGTGTAACATTTTGATATTTAATACTTCCATTTGTAATAATAATGGTAATGATGGTAATAAATTATAAACTTTTGATAGAAATGTGCAGTTACATCTAGATAGGGCAGGGTATCTAAAATGTGATATGATTTTGATAGCGATTTGTTTATCTCAATATTATTTACACAGGGAAATATATGAATAACACATAATGTTCAAGGAAGTGCGTACTTTCATTTAGAAATGTTCTTCTGTTTGATATATTTTATAACACACATCTGGATAAAGAGGCGGCTTGGAAATGCAGGTTTCACAAAAGTATATCGTTTTTTTGGTTTCATTTTTCCCCTACATACCACACAAGGATTTGCTCAACTTCCTTGTTCTCTTCTCCCAATGAAGTGCGGAAATCCATTTAGTATTTGTAATGTTGGGCCCTGAGTAATATGACCCTTACTTGATGTAGCACAGGTTCGCTGTGCTCCCATGCGCTCTGCTACCAGAGATCTGACCAGATCCTTACGAAATTTTCTGTGCGACAAAGGTTTCTTATTATTGGTTTTCATATGCATTGTGTACAGCAGATATAAATTCACAATGCACACTTCCAGCAGCCACAAAAACATTTTCCTATACCACTTGCATGTTCTCCTGCAAAACTGATACTGTGCAATATAATTATCAGTTCTATCAACACCGCCCATATGTGGAGTATAATCCAAAATAATACCTATTTGGTTTCAATGTTGCTGATTGGTTGGGGAATTTCGAAGGAACCTCCATCATTTCATTTTTGTCACCCTTATGACTGGTAGTGAGCATGGTTACAATTCTATCTTTCCAAGATAAGGCCAGCATTTTCTTATTTCGGAAGCTTTTTATTTCACCCCTTTTCATTTTCTTTACCTGGCTTCAGTTGATATGGCATATTTTTTCTATTCCATAGCTGTACCAGTAGTCACCATATTCATTTTTCACAGCTCATCAACTAATTTAGGTGAGGTATAATACCTGTCTGTGTAAATATGGAAACCTCTAGGTGGGTCTATAGGATCTTTTAAAAGGGAAGAACATAGGTCTTTCACAAGGGTAGTTTTCAGGAGGTTAGAATTGGATTCAACTTTTCCTATATAAGGCTGAAAATTGTATAGGTATCCATTGGAAGCATCAGATAAGGAGAAAATTTTTATTTCAAATTTTGTAGGTTTGTTAGGGTTATACACTTTGAATTTCACTCTTCCCTTGTAGCTGATAGTGTTCTCGTCTACTGATACAAAAGGGCCTGGGGAGTAGAATAAACTACATTTTTACCTTATTTTTTGCATTACATCTTGAATAAGCTCTTCTTTTGATAGTTTTCTGTTTCCTTCAGCATGAGCAAAATGAAGGTTCCAAAATAAAAGTAGAAATTCATCACGCGCAAATACATCACCAAAAAAAGAAAATTTATCTACCCAACTTGTACAAAAATAGTCTGTGACGTCAGAAGTAGGGTGAAGCCCCATGTTGATAATCACGACAATCAGTGCTTTTATATCGGCAATTTCTGGGGGATTCCAGGAAGTAATCCTGGCTTTTTTCGTTGGTGGTGTCACCTGTTGTTTTTCTATGTTTCCCTGAATACATGTCTCCTCAGTAATTATTTGCATAATTTCGTTATCAAAAAATAGCTGAAAAATTCTGCTGGAAGCGTATTCTCATCAAAATGAGAAGGAAGTATTGGTCCCTGCTGGGTATTGTGCACTGGGATGCTAGATGTAGGGCCAGGGTCAAAATTACTCACCTCTACCCAGCTAGATATACAGCTGTCTGCAGCATCACTTATGTCACTCTCGCTCTCACTTGCACTTACACACGAATTCTCGCATATATCACTCTCATCATCACTGAGCACAAAATCCAATAACTATCACTTTTGTTCAACAATTCTACAATTTCTTGCTCCGTCAACCCTTTCCATCCTGCCATTCTGTCAAAAAACGAAAAAGCTCTTGCTTACTGGATGCAAGCACTGCACTGTTTGTTTCTACACTACTGAGAACTACGACAGAAATTGTTAAATATGGAAAAGCGGGGATTAACTGCTCACAAGCATCTGAAAGAACATTTCCTGCCATCTATTGGCAGTATATATTAATTATTTGAGCGAGAGGAGCCGATCACAATAGCTCTATGACTCCAAACCCGTGTATGGGTTTTCGCTCGTCAGGGTCCGATAGGTCACCCATATATGGGCTTTCACTCGCAAATGGTTAAAATACATTGGAGAAAATAGATCTTTATATTTGGCTTCTTCCTTCATGTACTCATAAACATTGACAATAATCTTGCGACTTTGACTATGCAGAGTTTTTCCTTTTATTCTTGACACTGTAGGAGGCATTGTCATGTTAGTAACTAACATGTAACTATGTAGGTAACTAGCACTCGTTAAAACACTTGCATGCATACATCCATACTGCACAAAACTTTTGCAGTCGACTGTATACAAAAATGCAACAGAGGAAAACAGCAGTAACACAATCGTAGCATAAACATTTGCTGACCTGTTTACTAAGGGTAGGCCAGCTCACTGGATTTCTGTGGAAGGTCATTCGTCAAGAACTAACGCACAACTTGTACTACGAGTCTGGTGGAAGAGTCCATTACTGAAGGGGAGGTCAGACATAGACTAACATGTGATAAAAATGACAACAAATAATTCCCCCTTCAATGCAAAAAATTGAAGCTGTTAACTGTGAAACAACACTAAAATAAATTGAAAGATTAAAAGCTTCACTTATCTTAGTAACTGCTGCAAGTTCTTGAATTAATGCTGCTAACATGTGTTTCTCAATGCCTCCATCACATTTTCAAAACTCTATTTTATTTTAAATCCCCAATGTTTCACTTTCACAGCAATGTTGCCACTATTTTTGTTACACTCCTACTATTTGCACATAATTAACATGTTGACATATCCTTGAATAATTAAAAAGAAAACAAACAGAACTGCTAATTACATACCACAATATACTATTCTCTTTGTTTACAAATGCAACAATTGGTACATAAGTCTACATACATTTTTACACATTTTATATACAATTTAATGATTATCATTCATTTGCCTAAGAATCGTCACTCTGTCACAACTTTATCTATTGATTTATAAATTGGAGAATGAATGTGGTGACTCTTGAAGCCCACCTCCCGAGTTTAATCTCTACAAGAAAGCACTACCCCCTGTAGCTAATGCTGGCAAACTGGAATCTACACAATTAACCCAAAGATTAGCACAGGCAGAATGATATACATGTCCACCATACTCCAACTGACTGGTGTTCATTATGCTCTTTTCTGTTTTACCAGCAGCGACATCTGTCAAACATACTCCACAACTTGTCGCAGCTTCCCTATTACTGCCGTCAACTGGTACACCAAAGTTTGGTCCAATCTGTAACATAAAAGCCACCAGAAATGCATAATTAAAAGGTACAAGTTTGCACTGCATGTTTCAAAACAGTTGGTGAAGATCTGATATGTTGCACTCACATGACTTTCTCTAACCTTGTTCTAACTATTCTTACAAACTCTTATTATTCTATCTACTTCACGTTAATACATAAACATTTGCAGAAATTACCTTATTGCTAATTTTCTTGTAGGTCCAAGGGGAATACAGTAGGCTTTGAGCAATAGTCAAATATTTTAAAGCTGATCGCTATATGAAGGCTTAAAATTCCATTCTCTTTGTATGGCCAAGAGGTAAAAAAGTGAATAAAGACCTTCCATTTGAGAAAAATTTGCAAAACTTGCACAAATAACAAGGAATATCTCAGAAATGGTTCACTCCACAAAATTTTATTTGGACATAAATTGTGTGTTTTAACAAAATCTACATTTTTTGTGTAGTAAAATTTGATCTATCTCTTATGGTTTAGCAGTTATGTGAAATCTCAGTCTAAAGGCCTAACAAATTTAGAACATATTAGTGAAACAAAGTAAATTTTCATTCGTAAAAAGGAACTAATGAGGAACACTAACATTGAAGTGAAGGTAGCTACAGACCTTACCAAGATCAGGAAGAGTGGAAGTCTCTTCTGAAACGAGGATGGACCATAAAGTAATACTTCAATTAACCAATTGGAAGTGTGCCACTCTGTGTTTAATATTATTTTACATCAGGCATATTAATGAATTTGTTTTTTCTCTTTTATTATTTAATTTGTTTCTTTATTTTTATTATATTACAGAAAGTGTTCATGTTAGTATAAGTTCAAATTAAGTGCGTGATATGAAAATTGCAATACTTCTATAAAAAATGCAATTTAATATGAACAATTTGGTAAAAATATTGGATATATTGTCTGAAAAAGATAACACATAAAAGAGCTTTGTTGCATAATTCCAATATGTTTATGATGTCACTATCTGGATTAGCTGCCTGTAAAACTTGTATTTTTATAAAGTACATCAAATATATACCATTAAAACTGAATATATTAAGAATAAGCCAGATATTGACCTCCTGAAAATTCAATAAAATGATGTTCTCAGGTTTGTTGGCCGTGATCCAGTCGATGGGTAAACACCTGACGTTTCGCCTGCCATTCCAACAGGCATCATCAACAAGTCACCTTCCTCTGATGATGCTCGTCAGAATGGCAGGCGAAATGTCAGGTGTTTAAGCATCGACTGGACCATGGCCAATAAACCCAAGAATATCATTTTATTGGATAGACGCCGGCCGTGAAAGCCTTAGCTCACACTCCTGAGAATTGTTCAAATCTGAAAATGTTAAAAGTTATTCACACAAAAGCAAACATGTCCATATTTAACTGTGAATTTTAAAGAAATATTTTCTTTCTAGATTTAATTTCAGAGTTGAAGTGACTTTTATAAACTAAAATTAATGTGTTTTCATTTTAACAGTTTCTTTTCATACATAAATATAGATCAGATAAGTTTTACGCCAATTCTGAAAATTTGTATTTGGTGGACATGTTCGCTTTTGCGAGATGGAAGTCTGAAATTTTCAGAAACAGCACAAATAAAGGTCATTGGGACCATCAGAAGAGCATAAAATTGAAGCAAACCTAAAATGCACATTCAAGAAGAGAATTTTTCTCACAGTTGAAAAAACTTAATATTTTACTATTGTGCCACAGAAGTTATGACTCCTGCAATTATGATTATATTAATTCGAAATTAAAAGGTTGAAGTATTAAAATTTTTAGTACCAAAGATATACAGAATGATATGTAGGAACTAAAGATTACTGGATGAGTTGCCCACTGCAAAAAAGAGTAAATGCCTCAAAAACCAACTGTTACTCATGTAGTAATTTCTGAAGTACTCCTTCAATACTGACTGCCTGGTTCTCAAAGTTCTGCAGAGAATCAAAAGCTTTCTCTTCAGTTGTCCCAAGTCTTTGTATGATTCTTTCACTCAGAATGAAGAACATGCTTTACAACTTCTAGAGAGGAATTGGCTTCACCAAAAGACAGTACTGAAGCATGTACATAGAGTTTCCTCCGCCACTCAATTCACCAATTGCTCCATTATCACCTTTCCAATCATCGATTTTATCTGCATTTCATATCATCTTCCTCACTATCATACCTGGTGCTTGGCTGACCACCCGCTTCCAGGTCTTCACTCCACCCAGTCCATAGGTTCCTGTGCTCCCTGACAGGCGTCTGATTATAGGTACTGGCTTGTAAGTCCTAGAGGGTGTAAGTCCTACATAAGGGGAGGGTAATCAGGTAAAGAAAGAAAGAATGTTAAGGGTGGTTGTAAAATGTCTCATTAGGTGAGGTTTGGTGTCATTGTCACTAGCAAAAAATGTTTTGGATATGATATTGTTATCGAGGAAGATTGGAGGATGATACCAGACTACCAGTTTCTGCATTTTAAGGAAAACTAGTCTTATTGGTCAAGTTTTTTTAATCCAGTGGAATGATAAGCGATGGATTCCACCGATGGAAGTGATGGATGTATTTTCCGCTGAACTGCAAAACAGTTTGATGATTCATGCAATGTGACAACATGCTACAAATAAAATCTTCATTTATTATGATGATATCGCATGCTGTTTATCTCCTGCTTCTATGTGATTTGTGTGTTAATTTAGCCACTCAAGTCATACAAGCTGCAACTTCCACTTTCAATGAGCTGATTAGTTTCTACAATTTATTTAGGTTATGGGACTATCCATCGGTCTCTCGGAGACAATGGAACTGATGGTTAAGCATTGCATCCAGTGCTGAAGTTTGTGGATCTCAACAATAAGTTAAAGAACAATGCGATGAATTTCTTATGGACGTGCACAAGCATAAACTGAATATAAGAACATGCCCATTATGTCTACCATTAACAGCCATAGAAACAAAACTGTTCAATAGATGAAGTTGAGAATCCCTTTGCATTATTATGAAACATGCACCAATTATGATACAGAAAAATCTCATTCATACCAATGCCATCTCTTGTGCCGTGCCATGCCAAGAACTTTTAACCTTTCCTTTGTAATAGCTGCTTGAGCATCAAATGTAAACTACAGCAACATGCAAATGCTAAAGACAGTTTGAATATCCAGAGCAGAAGACTCCAATATTATGAATTACTTCATATTACATTAGGGCATCTCGACATAATTCATATTTGATACTTACTGCATACTTATTTTTGCCCACACCTGTAATGGGGAAATTTTGGGTCTTTAAAATGTTACATGCTTTTTCATTCAGTTCTTGATGAAGGCCGTGAGTTTGAGATGGCCATTTATTTATTCATTTCCTGATGATGGCCATGGAGTTCTGAATGGCCAAAAACTCGACATTTTTAAATGCTGATGACCTGTGAAGCTATAATTAATGCTACATGCTTGTTTCACAACACAGAACTTTACGTTAAATAAAATTTTAAAATGCAGTAATCAAATATAACAGAAACTGGAAGTTTGAAAATTTGGTGCAAAATGCAGAAACAGATATCTTTCTTCCCGAAAGACTTTCCTGGTAACATAAATTTAAGCAAAACAATAAATAGCATTTTAAAAAGTTTTCACTTACAGAAATATCAGCCTTAATATACAACGATTCTAAGAATGTCCAGGCACTATATATATCTGCCAGCAATGAGTCAATTTCTTTATTTTCTGCACCACTTCCCATCTGCTTGTAGGACCACTCCACTCTGCGACAGACTCCATATACTTCCAGAAGGTCTAGAAAGAGGAAAGAGAACCAGCCAAATCAATCTAATAATCTATACAGAATTCGAAAAAAAAATGTGAATAAATCCAATTGCAAGTTAGTCAGGGAGCAATTTTGCTGTGTCATGTGAGTGGATGGGTGGAAACATTTTTATAGTGAGTGAGTGAGTGACTGAGTGAGTGAGTGAGTGAGTGAGTGAGTGAGTGAGTGAGTGAGTGACTGAGTGAGTGAGTGAGTGAGTGAGTGAGTGAGTGAGTGAGTGAGTGAGTGAGTGAGTGAGTGAGTGAGTGAGTGAGTGAGTGAGTGAGTGAGTGAGTGAGTATGAGTGAGTGAGTGTGAGTGAGTGAATAAGTGAGTGAGTGAATGTGAGTGCTGCTTGATTGTATTAGAACTCACTGAGTGAGTGAGTGAATAAGTGAGTGTGAGTGAGTGAATGAGTGAGTGTGAGTGCTGCTTGATTGTATTAGAACTCAGAAACTATGCATTTTCAGGGAAAGTTTCTCTTATAAGGTATTGTATAATACTATGTAACAAAAATCAGTATAAATGTTTCAATGAAAAACTGAAGCTATTAACAGTGAAGCAACAGAACCTAAAATAAAAACAAACTTAGAGATTAAAAGCTTAACTTATCTTAGTAATGCTGTAAGTTCTTTAAAATTACAGACAATTGTTTCGTGATGATTATCCACCACATTCTCAATGGTCTCCTTAAAACTGTTACTGTTTTAGTCTCTAAGTTTGTTTTTATTTTAGGTATATATCTGTCACAATCACTCTGATTGTACAGCTAAACAAATTGGCACACTTTATGTACTTAACTAACCAGTTAGGAGAGTCATACTGAAAATCATAAACAACCCACTGTTAAAATTCAATAAACATATAAACAACTGTAGAATCATAATGTAAAGACTTAACACCACATCTTGCCATATTGTGACATCATTAGCTTCTATCACAAAAGCATAGGCAGTACTTCTAAAATAGTGGACATCAATATTTTGTTTCAAGAGTGTGCTGTCATTGAGTTCCTATAATCCATTTGCTGTTACAATAAAGTATTCCTCCACATTCACACTGAGCACCACCTCTTGTATGCTATTGGTTAATATAATGTCTGCATGTGTACATTTAAGTAACAATATTAATACCGTCACTACCAATTTCACTTTATTCAGATACCTGAATTTAACTGCTCTCTTTGCTGTTACATCAACCACTACATTGTTGAACATCTGAGAGCCATTGTTTTTCAGTAACCACATGTATCACGCTGGTTTTCGCCATTTGAGCTGAGGTACTTCCCTTGTAACTATAGACAACACCCCTCCCTTGTGAATTGTGTTACGTCCTGCAAATACCGCCTGCGCCATTCTGCTACATCCTCCCTATTAACTATTACACTTTTTTTTTATTGCATATTGCCCTACCGCTGGCCACTCACGCTTCCGTTCTTCCCCTGGTGTTGTTACTGTCCCTGAAGAAGCCTTTTTTTCCACGTGCTATTAGCTGCTGATATCAACACTCCAGTAAATTCTAATGTTAGCTTTATCAGATTGCTTATAGCCACAATAGCACATTTCTCTAAAAATGTATTGAATACTCTCAATTTAACACCTTTTTCACCACTCCTTAAAGGCTTTCCTCGCACATGTTTAACAAAATTACAGTATGTGTTTATCATGTACAACAAAAGGGATGAGCTACTCGTCAAATAGCACTGGTCAGCTGGATGGGATAATGACCCAATTTGGTACATCTTTTATCTATCTATACCAAATTCCCCTTTCTTTTTACTTTCCTATCCAGCACACTAGCTGAACTCTTGTTTTCTTCAACCCCAATGGTATTACAGCATTTCCCAACAAAGCGGCCCAGGTTCGATCTCAGGCAACTGCATGTGGGATCTGTGGTGGACGAAGTGGCGCTGGGGCGGGTTTCCTCCAGGTTCCCCAGTTTCCCCTGCCATCTCATTCCACCAGTGCTCCATCTTCATTCCATGTGTCATCAGCATCACTGCCTGCAGTGCTGTATCTAGTAAAAGCAGGCCTTAAACACTACCCCCCAAAAAATTACAGCTTTCAAGGCCTAGGGGTTCATTTCCTCTACTTCTTTACTTCTCACTCTTCTTCTATTACTTAGTGCTGTCCTGCTATGGCACTCGCAGCATCCCTCTATGGCCAATGAGGGAAAAGGCTGATGATCTTTGATCTCTCACGTAGGTCCAGTGGACCCTTCGACCAGCAGCAGGTGCGGTCCTACATTCAAATTAGGGTTATGTATGTGATGTAATTGCCAAAACTTTAAAAACTAGTGCCATTTAAAGACAGTTACAATTTTGCTCGATATGATGGCACTTGGAGTTAAACATTATTCCAGAGTTAAAATAACCCCACAGTCAGATCTCCGGGTGGGGGCAACTTTGGCTGAAGAATTTAAAATCTTGGATTGGAATGATGGAGACATGTAGAAAAGTGAGAGAAATGTCTCTAAATTAAGATGATGTTCTAAAAAATAAAGATAAAGGTTTTTAAAATATGTTGCTCATGATTTTCAGTATGACACTTGTACATAAAACAGAATAAAGCAGCCTTACTCTGAAGATAGCTTTTTCCTTCTGAACAATCCACAACCTCTTCTACCACCTCTTCTTTGGAAACATTACCAAATATATTCACTGTTGCCTGTAACAATGTCAAGCAGCTTCGGAGGCAGCGCTGCCACTCATTGAGCTGATGATCAATGCCCTAAGGAATAAATATCCATGATTTAATCACATAAAAGGATGGATAAACTGTAAAGGTACCTCTTTCTAGCTCTGAAAAAATCTGAAAATTCAGTATTATGAACTTAGTAAATGTTCATAAAATTAAAAACAAAAATAAACTGAAAAGTGGATATGCATTATATAATGTATAACTAAACATTAAAGAATTCATAAATATAGTTTCAGTAATCATAGACAAAAGCTCTTGATGGTTCTTTGAACCAAAATGTTAACTGCAAACTTGATAATTGCACTTCATAATGTAATAGTTGTTGTTGTAGTGTTTAACGCCCGCTTTTACTACTACGGCACCACAGGCGGTGACACTGATGATACATGGAATAAGATGGAGCACCGGTGGAATGAGATGGCGGGGGAAACCGGAGCACCCGGAGAAAACCCGCCCTGACGCCGCTTCGTCCACCACAAATACCACATGTGGGTCCCTGGGATCGAACCCGGGCCGCCTAGGTGGTAGGCGAGCGCGCTAACCGCTCGGCCACGGCGCCGCCCATAATGTAATACCTGCAATTTTTATTTGTATATAAGTTGTAGCATTTATTAGATTTATTTTTTCTTTTCTTGGGTAGAGGGTATATCTTTAGGGCTTTACAGCATGTTCCATAAGCTAGAACAAATTTGCTATAGTTTTCAATAACATAATGTACACTGTATGATATAAAGATTTCATATCTAAGCACAGTTTCACCAAGAATAATAATCTTATTGAACTCTGGTTAAAGATGTTACAACCGTGTTTTGATAAAACAGCTGCTTCACCAATCAGTGTAATGGTTGCCAAGGGCTGCAAACCTGGTTAAAGCTTTATCGGACATTGTTCAACATTTACAGTTCAAAATCTGAGTTAGTAAAGCAAAAAGACAAATGGTGCCGCAACAAGAAATGGATTAGGTCATGGAGAATACAGATATGAAGGCAGTGATGATAAACATGTGCAGTACAAGAGAAATAGAAAGCTACCATGATGGATCAGAAAGCAAACCAATCATTATTTCAGTGTACAGTAAAACCTGTCTAAACGAATCCCATATACTATGACTATGAAAAGCTGACCTTGCTCTCTCCTTATGCTTCACTCCTTCTCTCACTCGCTTTACCATTTCCTCTTCCATACTTTCACCACTTTTTCTTCCTCACTGTATAATGTTTACATGCAGTGTGCAGTGTTAAACTGATTAATCTGGTCTTTGTTTTGATGATCTAGAAAATACTGGTACAAACCTCATATTTGGATAAAGAATGCTCTTCTTCAAGCTGTAGCAACCTCTGTAATTGTTCTTCTCTAGAGTGCCCTATGAGTTCACCATATGTTTCTGGGCGTACTCTGTTAGTGTCTTTTCAAGAGATGATTTTCTCACACACTTAATAATTGTACTGCACACGAAACATTTGGCTCTATCATCACTATTTCAAAAAAATCAAAAAGTTCCCAGTCTGATATAAATGAACTTTCAGCATTGTGTTGCTTTCTTTGGAGCTCCATTATTAGGTAGTTGTATTTCTATTTCACTGATAAGCAAGCAATCTATCAACTCATGCTTCTTTACCCTGCAGCATATGAGCTGAGCCAAGCTTAACCAAGGCCCAAAATGTATGGTGCAAGGAAGCTCTGCACCTTGGATTGCACCCAATGCACTTTTAAACTTTTAAGCTTTGAGAGGCCCTAGCTTAGCCCATAGCTATATTTCTGTTGGTAACTACACATAGAGATAGATCTATGTTCTTGCATATTTCAAAACTTAACCAATTCTGCCAGTTGTTATATATGTAATCCCCACACCCCACCCCTTCAGATTGAGGATTCCATTGGTTTATCATTGCCTTTAATACTCATCCTTGTTCTTGAATGTGGTGCCAGTTTTCCAAAAAATTAAATGCTATGGTCCATACATTTGTACTTCCGGTGTGCTCCTTCAGTCTTGTACCATGTACTGCTTTAAGTTTTTCCTGTATATGATTTACTGCACTCTACACCTTTAATTTCAAGTACATCTAGTTCCCTTTTGCAGAATTCATTCTTTGAATTTGCAACGAGGTTTCTCAGGCAGCATGTGTTGCTGGAGTCACTGTAATACCTGAGTCCCTAATTAGCAAGCATATTTGCACCCAAGGGAGAATAATCATTTTTTTTATTACTGTGCTCTCTTTGTCTATGAGCATATTGGCACCTTTCCTTATCTTTTTTTTTTTTTCTGTTTTTGGTGATTAATTCTTCTGTGAATCTATTCGTCTGCATTATACCAATGACCTCTTAAACTTGACTACATTCACTGGTATGTTCACAGTCAGCAGGTGATATTGTTTATTACTGCATGCTTGTACACTCTTGCAATGTGTTATTTAGTTGCCTCTGATACATCAGGTCTGCATATTCCAAGTTCTTTTCTGTTTTTGTCTCCTTTTGTTAGTCTTAAAACTGGGAGAAAAGTTGTCCGATTCAATTGTGTGAATTTCAGTTGCTTCTTATAACTTGGCCAGTTTCAAAATGTCAGTGACCAGTATTTAGTTTACCATTACAAATACAGTGGAACCTGGATAATTCAAAGCTGAACAGACAAGAAAAGGTTTGAAATATCCAAAAATTTGAATTATGGAAGTTACATCTAAAATTGACATTTTAGCAATACAGATACATATATCCCAACTGGTACTAGCCTTGAACTAGCAGAACTAGCCTTGAACTACCTAAACTTGCAGAAAATGTTTCTGCTTTCAAGCAAATAAGTGGACCACTCAAAGGAATGTTTTTGTCTTGTGTTTGCCTAAAGCACTTTAACACGCATTTGTCGAATTTTCCACTTGTCTCACTCTTTTTCAACTCTTTCCATTTTCATTCGAGGCATTGCTTAAAATGTTCTTATTCTTCAGATAAGTTGACAAAGTGTTCGGTGGTATCCTGTTCTTTTTTGTGATATCAGATTTTTTCTTCAAGCCCTTTTCAATTTCTCGAATGACTGCAACTTTTTCCACTAAAGTTAGTCTTGTACTAGACATATGGTTTACTAAGAGACATAGCGATATTGATTTGTAGCACGCTAAACAGTAGGAAATTCAAGTGACAACTAAAGGTACATGTGTTTTACGCAAGAGGATGTGGGAGCAGGTATAAAAGATCAAGGCCGGCAGCTAGGGAAACTATTCCACCTCCCAAACTGCATTCCAACTGCAATCTGACAAAACAAACAACCCCATAGCAATGACCTCTCTTTCAGAAACACATGAACAAAGTTATCATATTGAATTTCCGCATTTAGATTAATTTTCGACTCACATTTCTGGACAAAAACTTTGAATTAACAAAAATGAAATTCAAATTACACGTGATTTTTTTTACATTGCTTTAATAGAAAATTCAAGGGATCCAGAAAAATCCTCGAATTAATGATGATTTCAAATTATAAATGTGCAATTATTCTACTGCACATAGAAATTATATCCGTGAAGGAAATGCACCTTATAATGAAGCTGTCATTTCTGTCTGATGAACTTATTAGAAACACAATGGCAAAACAAATAAAGACCAGTATTACTCAATTGTAAATAAAAGCATTAGCGTAACTCATAAGCAAAGAAGTCTGAAGAGAGCAATGAGATTCAAAGTTTATATTGAATTGTTTACATACAAGAAAATGTATGTTGCTTTAGCAGACCTAACTGGTTTGGTTTAATATAAAGATTAGTATTCAACTTAATATATATGAAGTGATATGGACAGTGAAACTTTTCCAATGTTTTAGAAGTAAATGAGTCGACATATAGACACTTATAGTTTCACTTACACTTATTTTTGTCCAGACACGTTTCAAAGACCAGCACCTTCATTTTCAATGGTTTCTCGACTGGCAGTTGAAGAGGAAACATCTGTTGTGATAGTGACTGTGCTGCTATCTGGGTTGCTGGATATAAACTTCATTACGTCATCTGCTTGTGCTATATCAAAATTCATGGCTATGAGAACATTCTTCATAATACGTATTTTCTCCCAAATTATCAGTTCTACTGTTGTTTTTGCATGTTTTAGTAATTCCTAATTACTAAAACACGTATTTTGAATGAATTTTGATATACCACAAGCAGACGACATAATGAAGTTTATATCCAGCAACCCAGATTGCAACACAGTCACTACCACAACAGATGTTTCCCCTTAAACTGCCAGTCGAGGATCCAATGAGAATGAAGATGCAGTTCTCGGAAACGTGTCCGGACAAAAATAAGTGGAAGTGAAACTATAAGTGTTTATAGGTTGACTCATTTACTTCTGAAACATAAAGATTAGTAGTTACCTGAGGTGACAAATCCCAAGGTTGGTTGCCTCCATTACCTCCACCTCTCTCTGTAGAACTAGGAAATATCTTCAAGTCCAGACTTGGCACTGAACCATGACGACTTAGTGCCAATGGTGGTAGTTCTAAACTGCTGACAGATTGTGTGTCAGCATAAAGTCCAATGGCTAACTGGTTTTCAATAGCAATGTCTTTACCTGTGGTTTCATATTTCTGCTCTGCCCAAGTTTCAGGTCCTACAAATTCTCCAAAATCATCATTGTCACATTGCCCATGGTCTGACTCTAAAGTATTTCTATGTAGATAATCATTTTCAGAATCAAAAATATCTGGCTTAGTGTCATGCTGTTCAAGTTTGTCATCAGTACTGTATATTTTGCCCAGAAAACCAACAAATCCCTCAGTATTGTTGGCTGATACTGAAGAGAAATGTCCAGAACTCTCTTGATTGTCTTGGATTTTAAAATCCCAAGAGTCATCAAAATGTATTTCTGTAGATGAAGCTTT
The DNA here is from genome assembly GCA_030765045.1 of Tenodera sinensis. NCBI lineage: Eukaryota > Metazoa > Arthropoda > Insecta > Mantodea > Mantidae > Tenodera > Tenodera sinensis. Next base: position 155,376,489 of record CM060965.1, read on the forward strand.
ACTATCAAACATTTTTCCTGATGCAGGATCAGTTATTTCACTAGAACTTTCATCTTGTTTTAAGCAGCTGGCATTCAAATCCAGTCCCATTAAAGACAAGGAAACATCAGCAGCTGAACTGTTTACAGCCATTGTATCCTCTATCACTCTGGGTGCTTCTTCAAAATCACCCCAGTCATCCACTGCAAACTCAACTGGTTGAGGTTCATTTGCTGTATTTGGTTTCCACACATCCCCAACAGCACCCAGAACATTGCTACTGCGTGTAGCTATGTCAGCAAATGAATCATCTACTGCATGAACTGGTTCTGCTGACAAGAAATCACCAAATTCATCACTTGCTGGAGAGTGATCAGTAGTTGCTGCAATTGTGTCTGAAACTCCTAAAGATAAATTTCTTAGAGCACTGTATTTGTCTTCTTCAATTAACATTAAGTCCTTAGCTCCATCAGTCTTAGTTTCTTGCGATGACACTGAACCACCTGTGGTCAATGTTATATCTGTGTTCTTTTCCTGTTCATTATTTTCAGTTTTCCTCGAATCAATGCTTGCATTCTGCTTTTCATTTTCATTGCTGAGCTGAACATTTATGCTTTTTGCTGCAATTGGTTCTTTGTTAGCGGGTTCCACTTCGGATCGAATTGCACTTTCTTTCAGAAGATATGTCTTTGCTATAGGCTGTTTCATCACACATTTTGGAAAGGCTTCATTGAGGGATGGCATAATATCTCTTGCTTGCTGGAAATCAGTAAAGTCATCATCTGCAGATGATGGCATTTGATTAGTCATCTGAGTCTGACTACGATGATGGTGATGGTGGTGGTGGTGATGTTTATGATGGCGTATTTTGCTTGGTTTCGGCGTACCCAAAGAATGGTTAGCCAATCTGCTTCCTATACTTCTTCCAGCACTGTTTGTAACAACAACTACACTTGGAAACTTCTGCACAAATGGTGCTTCCACCATAACCTCTGATAACACTGAGTGTGGCTCAACTGGAGGTGAAGCAGCATCTCTGTTGGTCATATTGCCAGTTGCTGGCAGGGGCTGTGAAGTTATTTCATCTGAGGCTGGCACAGCACTTTGAAAATCTGTGAAATCATCAAAACCATCATCCTCAAGAAAGGATGGAACTGAACTAGAATCTCTGACTGATGATGTTGGATTAAGGTTGAGTTCTTCACGTCTCATTTTCACTTGCGTTGGTGCAACAGAAGTTTCTCCACCAACATAAGGCATGGCAGGCTCGATATTTGCTAGGTTAAGGTTGGGAATAGGTGCTTGTGGAATGAGATTCAAAATGCTTAGGTTGTTGAAAGTACATCCATTCTGCAAAAAAACAGGAAGCAAAAGGTTAAAAGAAGAAAATAAAACTAAACATGATTTTGAGAATATAGTAAGTATGCCTAAGCACAGTGAAAGTCATAACTACATTTTTTTATTGTATTTCTTTATCACCCGGGGTACACTCAGCCACACTAGGTCCCTGAGGGACCAATTAGGAGCTATTTGATTGAGTAGTAGTGGCTCTTGGTTGCAAGGCTGCATATACTAGCCAGTATGCTAACTATGTCTTATCCTCCAGTACTGCACCTCACTCATGACACCTGTGGTGTGCATAGGTGGGGGCCACAGCAAGTGGGCAGTAGACCTTGGCCCGGAAAGGGCTGTTGAGCTATGGGTTTAGTTAATTTGTATTTCTTTATCATGAGTTACAAGTACTGCTAAGTATGTAAATATTTAAAAATGAACAGTAAATTTATATTAATTTCTTAGAGCATTTTCAGTTACATATTGAGACAGAATATTAGAAGACCCCAAAAGAAAATTGTTTATGTGAATATTTGTTAAAAGTGTAATTTGTTTTTTGATATTGGTATGAGTTGGTTAAATGGCGAAAACGTGTTAATAATGTTCATTGTTACGAACAACTATAAGTTTGCCCAAAGACGTCATAAATCTTTCCATATTTGATTTTAATATATATGTATAAATATTAGAATTATATGTGTTCCATAATAAAAGTAAGGGAGGATGGTTAGGGATCGCTTCCCTAACAAGAAAGAACTATTTGATGGACGCATACGCGGATGTATACGAAAAAGGCGGTGTCACATGATTCCATCCGTTACCACACCCTGAGATCACAAAGATCTCAATAGCTCAAAGACACAATGTTATAAATAATTACAAAAACCGCACCAAATGGCTTGCCCAACATGGAACTCGAATTTTGGATGGAATGGAAATTACGGGAAATGAACTTACACGAAATACCAAGTGACGCCATATCTTCGCGCCAAAAAGAAAGAAGACGCCATTAGACCAACGTTTGATATCGACTTCATCAGAACACCGATGAACGGATAATCAACGCGGGAAAACACCAGAGATCGTCTAGCGAAGCCAACTGCCCAGGAGACGCACGTAACTGGACAAATCAACGGAAAAAAAGTAGGACCAAAAATTTTTATTTTTACATCCAGTTAATTTTTATTTTTATGTTACTGCGAAGCGGCAAAATAGTGGGACTTTTAAGCCAAAGTGAACTGAATAAAGAAACTAAAATGTCGCGAAAAGAGCTAGTGACAGGAGTAGGGGAAGGGGCAGATAGGCCTAGTTATCAAATAGAACCAGAAAGTGAGGAACAGGTAGCAATAGGAAAAGACCAAAGGTTATTAATGATCATGTCTGAAAGACTAGAACAAAGTTTAGGTCAGAAAATGGAACAAAATAACGTAGAATTGAGTCAGAAAATAGAAGGAGTGAGACAGGACTTAGAATATAATAAAAAAGAGATAAGACAGGATTTATAACAAAATAAAAAAGAAATAGGTCAGAGAATGGAACAAAATAAGGTAGAATTAAAACACGACATAGAACAAAGTTTAGGTCAGAGTATAGGCCAGAAACTAGAACAGAATAAGGAAGAGATAGGTCAGAAAATGGAGGAAGTGAGAAAGGACTTAGAACAGAAAATGGAATTAGGAAGAAAGAACTTAGAGCAGAAAATAGAATTACGAAGACAGGAGTGTAAAGAAAATATGAAAGTAATGGAAACTAATTTAAAATTAGTACATAAAAACTTAAATGAGAAAAAGGAAGCCTTAGAAGCTAGGATAGAAATCATAGGAGATAGGATGGGAAAAATTGAATCGGAAATGAGAGAAAATAAGATTGTATTAGAAGGAGAAATTGGTAGATGTAGAGATGAAATAACAGAATGTAATGCAAGTGTAGACTGTAAGATTACAAATGCAAAAGCAGAAATAACTGAGGAATTAAGGAAAGAGATTGAGGTAGTAAAGAAAGACATTATTAATGAAACTGTAGAACAAATTGTAATTCCTAAAATTAAGACTATGACTGATGTGGTGCAGTCTCAACAGGATGCTATAAATGATATGAAACAAAGTCACTTAGAAATAAAGAATAATTTAAAATCAATTTGTGAAGAAATGAAAAAAGGAAAAGAAAGTTTGGCTAATGTAAATGATGGTGTGAATGCACTACAAAGCCAAGATGATTTAGATGTAAGTAATGTACAAGATGAGAGTTATTTGAATAATGTACAAAATGTTGACTCACCATACAGAGAAAGAGGTCCACAATCAAACAATGACACAACACACAACACATGCTACACCAACAGCATATTACATGAAATCACACCACCTACATTTGATGAGGAGAAGGGAGACGATCCAAAACTCTTTGTTAATGAGATGGAAGAGTATTTTAAAGTGAAAAGGATATCAAATGAGCTTAGGATGATGGTTAAGAAAAGCTTAAAAAACAAGGCATTAGAATGGCTTAGGTTAACACTAGCTGGTCATGAATCGTATAGCTCATTCAGAAATCTATTCCTATCAAGGTATTGGGGCCCAGCTAAGCAAAACCAAACTAGGGTAGAGCTAGCGACAGGTAGATATGATCCAACCAAAGGGTTATCGCTAGTCGATTATTTTATGAAAGTAGCCAACAAAGGAAAGCTATTAGACCCTAACCTGTCGGAAGCAGAGCTAATTACCAGCATAACAAGACATTTCCCAAACACAGTGAGAACAGGGTTAATTGTTGCGAGGCCAGTAGATTTTGCAGACATGATAGAATTACTGACAGCCTTCGAAACACAAAATGGTCAGCCTAATGAGCATAGACATAGGAACGGTCACCCAAACTCACCTATCTTAAACCGGAGCACGGCTACGAACAACCAGAATGAGGGAGAAGATAGAAATATTAGGAGCACCCATGACAGGGGGAGAGGGGCACACCATTTCCCACAACCACATAATCATGGCGAAAGAATGGAGAACACAAGACAGCGGTACCACGACACAATACCGAGGGGTGAATCGAGATACAGAACGCATACATATGATCGTGGAAGACCAGGAGACCGTACCCATCAAGTGAATCACATACGATTCTGTAGGGAATACTTCATCAACCAAAGACCGTCATACAACAGGGGTTCATGCCAAAGGGGCAGAGACCAATGGTACACTGGCAACATAAGACAGCAGGAAGTAGATGAAAATGTGCCAAATAGGGCAGATGCTGCACAGAATACAGAAACAACAACCACCACCAACACTCAGGGAAACTACAACAACTAAGTTCGTCCCAACTGACTGGATGACCAACAACACAAACCCTAAGCAGTTGACAATTGACATCGACACCATGATGGCTACAAAGAGGGAAAGATGGAACTACTGTACACTGGACCACTGGTCATAACAAAACAGCTGGGTGACCATACGTATGAGCTACAGAATACAAATGCCAAGTTGGTAGGAAGATACCATAAAAATAAGTTAAAACCATACAAAGAAAGGATCAAATAGTCTTTGCCAACAAACATGTAAGGCAGGAATAGTAGAGATGATGGAAAATAATAATTTTTAATGGGTTACTTATAGAAGATTATGTTCAGATTAGAAAATACAACAAGAAAGAAAATCAACATAGTCATTGGCTATATTGACCAAAAAGAGCATTGTAAACAAAGACAGATGAGGACACTAATTGTCATTAAAGAAGTGAATTATAGCGACGGAGAATAATGTGTTTTTGACATAAGGATGTCAGGGACAAAAATAAAAAGGAATCAATTGTGATGACAAAGATAAAATATTTTTGACACAAAGGTGTCGAGGGTGAATTGAGAAGAAAAATAATACAATTGCAGAATAATTATAAGTATAGAAGTTTTCTCTTATAGGGATAAGAGACAAAGAGGTGACAATTAGTGAAGTGAGGAAAACCATAGTCAGAAAAGCAATGCCCATGAATTAAGATGGATATAGCCAATGCTAAGCTTGAAGAAATGTTAAACTAAACAACAATGAATAAGAACCCAATTAAAAAAAAGTACCATTAGTAACATCAGAGTTTAAGAATTGACCCAACGACCTGCCTATACATAATAAGCTTACAAGACAAAGAAGGCAAAGAACTGAATAAAATATTGCCATAAATATGATCATAATCATTAGCTCAAGATTTTTATTCTGTTTTTCTCTCCTCATAACAAGGAACATAAGTCAAAAGCCACACAATAAACCATGATACACTTAAATTATATTTATGTCAATGTCAAATGTAAAATCTTAGGAATATGTGTTGTATAAGAACTGAATATGTGTTGTATAATAACTGAACATATGTTGTATAATAACTGGATATGTTGTATAATAACTGAATGTGTTGTACAATAACTAAATATGTATTGTATAATGACTGAATATATGATGTATAATAACTGAACATGTATTGTGTAGTAACTGAATGTGTGAAATTTATAAAGACATGCTGTGTCATGCCAAAACAAAAGACAAAAACAAACAGCGAGGAAGGCTGTAAAAGAAAAAAAAAAAGTATTGTACAAAGTGATTGTATCAGAGGAATAGGGAGAAATATTGTATTGTGTTTCCAGATTGTAAATATAGGTGACAACTTGAAAAACAAAACAAGGGGCATGTGAGACAGAATATTAGAAGACCCCAAAAGAAAATCGTTTATGTGAATATTTGTTAAAAGTGTAATTTGTTTTTTTATATTGGTATGAGTTGGTTAAATGGCAAAAACGTGTTAATAATGTTCATTGTTACGAACAACTAAGTTTGCCCAAAGACGTCATAAATCTTTCCATATTTGATTTTAATATATATGTATAAATATTAGAATTATATGTGTTCCATAATAAAAGTAAGGGAGGATGGTTAGGGATCGCTTCCCTAACAAGAAAGAACTATTTGATGGACGCATACGCGGATGTATACGAAAAATGCGGTGTCACGTGAGGACGCCATAATCTGCCCATTCGCCTGTGTGTAATCGAGGTGAAAGGACATATTTAGGTAGTGTGAACATAGAATTTTCACCAGACTTTCATCAAGCATTAGTTCCACTAAATGAAAAAGTGGAAACGTTTTAAATCATTTAGAATGGTGCTAAGAGGAATTATTTAATGTAAAATATCGATAAAGTGTTAATAAAATAATACATTGTGGTGAAGAAACATCGTGTGATTTTTCATTCCGTCCGTTACCACACCCTGAGATCACAAAGATCTCAATAGCTCAAAGACACAACGTTATAAATAACTACAAAAACCGCACCAATATCATACTGTGAAGGATCTATTAGCATCACTTCGTTCATCTGTCTGTCCACCCAGATGCATAAAACAGCTCATCATCCACTGAAAGTATGGACTTGAGAATTAACATATAGCACTTTGAAAAACATTTGATAAATTTCAAATTTGAAACTTTTTTTTTATTTAAACATTTGCAAAATTACAATCTGTTCAATAGTTGAACAATAAGTAACAATGATAACATATTACTAAATTTGAAACTGAAACAAAATTAAGCGTAGTTTAGATGATGAGCCTGAGATAGACTTAGAATTTTTTAGCAACTTTATAGTAATGAAAACAATGCAGAGAGAGGGATAGGTCTGTATGTAAATAAACTCTACACTTTGTCCTATATAGTTAAATTTATATTTTGTTTAACTCGTAACATGAATTATGAGGAAACAGCAATCTCCCTAGAAGAAAGTTGTGTATCACCACAGAGCCAGAAGTTGTGTACCCCATCGTGGGTGCTTTTCCATTTTTACTTTCTCCACACATATAGTAAAGTAGAGGAAGTATTACATTCTATGTCGAGATTTCACCAGAAATATATGTTTTGAGGCCCCCTGAAATAAAAAAAAGCATTTTTAGAAAAAGGTCTGTGTGTGTGTGTCTGTCAGTCTTTTCTTTCTGTAGTGTTTAACACCCACTTTTACTACATATGGCACCACAGGTGATGATGCATGGAATGAAGATGGAGCACGGTGGAATGAGATGGTGGGGGAAACCAGAGAACCCACAGGAAACCGCACCAGTGCCGCCTCATCCACCACAAATCCCACATACGGTTGCCTGGTATCGAAACCAGACCACTTTGGTGAGAGTCATCAGTCTGTGGACAGCATAACTCAAAAACAAAAAGTCGATTAAAAACCAAAGTTGGTATTTAAGGTTAATGTCTTTCAAGGATGCTACATGAAGATTTTGAAGAAAATTCCTCCACCCTAAACTACCCTTTACACAGACAATTCTTCGAAAACTTTGATTTTCTTGAAAATGGCTCTAACGATTTTGATTAAAATGCCATATGTCTGAGATATTTTTATGACAAATGAAATGTATATCTTGAATTTTCTGGCTATAGCCCATGAAGTCCTATTTCCCTGATTGACTTTTGCATAACTGGTAAACCGTAAGAGATAGACCAAATCTTACTATACAAAAAATGTAGATCTTGCTAAAATACACAATTTATGTCCAAAAAAATCTTTTCGTAGAGATATTCCTCATTATTTGTGTAAGTTTTGGAGAACTTACACTTCTGTCAAATGGAACATCGCTGTTCATTTTTTAAAATATTAATCATGCAAAGAGAATGGACTTTGAAAGCTCTAAAAGATTTGACTCGCTCAAAGCCTACTGCATTCCCATATTCCCACTGTATGTTCAAGAAAACGAGCAATAAGATAATTTCTGAAAAACTTTATCTCAACTAACACAAAGAAAATAGAAGAATGAGGGGTTTGTAAGAATGGTTAGTACAAGAATAGAGAAAGTCATATGAGCGCAACACATCAGATTTTTATGCATAACATGCAACTATAATAATTCCAACAAACATTACTCACCATATCTTAGTCCATATAAAATTGCTTTTTTTGTTACAGATATTGACACATATTGTGCAGCTCTTTTTCTCTCAGCTGTGAGTGGAATTAATTAGTAGAAGGAACTGAATTATAGGTGAAAGCAACTCAAGTCTTGGCTCAATACCGTATCTTCTACTTCTTACAGAGTATCTCACCCATGGCTATAACACTGTATGGCTTTTTCCGACAAAAATAATCTGGGGATTATCTGCTATAAATTTTATCCACACAACTTAATTGATTTTTAATGTTTCAAGCTCTTTTCTATTGCAGAAATGTCAACAAAACCTACCTGATCCACTTCTTTTACAATGAATGGCCTCCCGACACATAACTCTGCATTTGGAAATGATTTACAATTTTATTGCGTTGTTTAGAAAATATTGCTCCATCTATGGGCACATCCTCTCGTAGGATGATGAACTCATGCTAGTACATCACACAACACTAAATGGTTGCTGTGAAAAGAGTGTATAGTGAAAGAACAGTGCCTGTTTGTTGTTCGGTACAGAAAGCCAAAGATGGACTACATGGTTTTTGTGGAAGGAAAGAGTCAGAAAAAGGTTTGTAAAGATATGTGCACACTTCATTCCAAGGGAGTTGATACAGTCCCAGAAGGAAAGCAAAGTTGAAGTTTGTTGTTGACTATTGGAAATGGAGAATGAAGATCCAGATTTTTTAGAGAAACTGGTGATGACTCACTACCACACACCTGAGAAGAAAATCTTCAAGGACATGCTGCAAGATAAAATGTTGGCTACAATAAGGAATTGCAGGCAACTATCCATGAGTGGGTTGCATAGTACCCTCAAACAATGGTTTCATGACGCAATAATGAAGTTCCCAGGAAGGTGGCAGCAGTGTACTGATATTGGTGGGGAGTATATGGAGACATCCCATGTACGTTGAATCATTTTTAATAATAAATAAGGTATAAAAGACCATTATTGTAAATTATTTCTGAACATCCCTCGTACACGCTTTTATTGAAATGAAACCCTCTTCTTTGAAACGCATTTCTGCTTCATGATTAGTGTAAATTTACTATGTTCCTGAAACATAATTTTGGTAAAATAACCTCTCTGAGGCAAATAAAGGTAGAGGGCAATGAATTTCCAGTTATTGTTTTGGCATACATGGAGGCAAAATAAACAATTAAATTTGTTGTTTTCTAATATCTGATTATAGACAACAAAATCATTAGTCTTCTTATACTCCAATATTTTTCATAAATCATTTTCTGTATTGAGAACCGATGGGCATTTTTGAAGACGATTATAGCCCATTTCTTCATTTAAACTGGTATTGTGGCACATCTTATGGCTCATTAAAAAATAAATCTTGGGTTGCTCCAAGGAGTTATTCTTAGTACTGCTTTATTCAATATCTATACAAACATCTTCCAGAACACATACAACATCATGCATTATATGCTGATGATTTAGTAATCTGGAACTCTCAGAATTCACAAGAAACTGAAGGTCTAATTTCATCACTTCAAAATTCCTTATTCAAACTCAAGTACTGGTGCAATAACAACTTTATGCAAATTATTACTGATGAAAGTAACGTTCAATTCTTTTCATTAAGAAATAAATCAGTCATTATCTCCTTATCATATGAAAATGCCCTGTTATGTACAACTGAAAATGCACGATACCTTGGTATACTTTTTGACAAAAAACTAACATGGGAAAATCATATTGTAAATTTAAAGGATAAAGCCACAATCGTTTTAAAACATTAAAAAGACTAGCTGGAGCTAAATGGAGAGGTTCAAAAAATAGTCCCAATACAACATAAAATATCTATATAAGACTAATTCCCAAATATAGCAGTGAAGTTCTTATAACTGGGTCCCTCTCAACCTTAGCAATACTTGAATGTAATCAAAATCAAGCTCTCAGATTAATAACTGGAGCAGTTAAAACCATTCCAATTATAGCATTAAAAGCTGTAACATGCAATTAACCTATCACAATGGAACTTGAAGAATAAGCTATTCTAACTACAAAAAATTATGAGACTACCAGATAACAACTTCTTCTTCTTTACCTTATTACCCACCCCTTATGTAGGACTTACACACCGTAGGACTTACAAGCCAGTGTCTAGGGTCAGATGACTGTCGGGGAGCAGAGAAACCTATGGACCGGACAGGGTGAACACCTGGAAGTGGGTGGTCAGCCAAGCAGATAATAACAATTGGAAAAAATACTATAATTCTATCAATAATTTAAAACCTCAAATAGGTGTGATACAGAAAGTACAACAATTGTACAATAATATAAATAATCCATCTGAAAGAGAACCATTCATAAGTCTCAATAATCCATTGAATATCCTAGAAGTGAATCATCATTTAGATCTACTTGAAAATTTTACAAAAAGAGATGTCAGTTCTATAGAAGCTAAACAATATGCCCTAGAAACCATCAATTTAAGATTTCCAGAAGATGAATGGATTCATATCTATACTGATGGCTCCCTTTACAGCCAAGATGAAGGTGCAGGTGCAACTAGCAAGTTATTCTCCTTTTATAAACATGTTGGAGACAATTCCACCAAGTTTGATAGAGACACTGATGCTAACTAATGTACTTATTAGACAAAACAAAGTTACTAATATAGTCTTATCTGATTCTAAAGCTGCAATTCAAGCTACAATATCAACAGATTATCCAAAAACTGCAAAAACAATTGAAATATGAGGCCTGTCTGAAAAGTATCTGACCTTAATTTTTGCAGTGCAAAGTAGTGATGTTACGGCAGTGCCACTGTGCACAGTGGCAGGAGGAACCTTAATGTGCATGCTTGAACTTTCTCACTGCATTCACATGTGTCAGATGCTGGCTGCAGGTTGCCAAGTGAGGTGCTGTTATAAGTGTTTGTTTGATTTAGTTTTCTCGCAAGATGACTGAACGAATTGAACAAAGATGCTGCATCAAATTTTGCCAAAAAATAGATGATTCTCAGAAAGAAACAATTTGTATACAACACTCAAAGCAGTTGATGATGCCAAATACTTAGGCATCACTTTCGACAGAAAGCTAAGTTGGAAAAAACATATAACAAACATCTCAAGGTTGAAAAGAAACTGCAAATCCTGAAAAGGTTAGCTGGTGCTAAATGGGGCTGCTCAAGGAGAGTCCTTAACACAACATACAAAATGTATGTTAAACCAAACCTCTTGTACTGTTCTGAAGCTTTAATAACAGCAGCAAATGCTAACATCAATAAACTTGAACAAATACAAAATCAGGCTCTTCGCCTAATCACTGGAGCAGTTAAATCCACACCTATTGATGCCATGCTTGCCTTAACCCGGACCCCATCAATAACAACAAGCATTGCTCCAACACTAGAAAATGTTACGACTGCCAAACTCTAAATGGACAGAAGAGAACTTCCCCCCTTCAATCCTTAAAACTCATAGTAGTTTCCTAGAAAAGGTAACACAGATTAAATCCAAATTGAACATTCCTAACACCAGAGAAAATCTACTTATAAGAGAAAATCCATTGGAATTATTGCAACCTACCTTCAGTTTGGAATTAATAGAGGAAATAAGTAAATCAGACACACCAAAAGAAATACAAAAACTTCTAGCTCTGGAAACAATCAATACTAGGTATCCCACAGAAGAATGGCTGCACATATATACGGATGGATCCTTCAAGAAAAACCTTACTGGAGCTGGAGTTACGTGTTCACATTTTTCCTTTTATCATTCTGTTGGCAGAGACACAACAAATTATGATGGAGAAATAGAGGCTATACACATTGCTCTCCGACAATTATTAAATCTTCCCTTAAATAAATTTAACAAGGCAGTAATTCTTTCAGATTCTAAAGCTGCAATTCAGGGAATATGTTCAAATACTACAAAGAAGTCAACAAAAATTAGAGAATGCTACAAAATGTTAACACAACTCCAAAAAGTTAATAAGACTGTTCATCTCCAATGGATTCCAGCACACTGTGGAGTCATGGGGAATGAAGCTGCAGACTCACTTGCAAAGAAAGGAACAACAATAAAACAAAAATCTAAATTCAATTTCTCATATTCCTCAATAAAACGCTTGATCATTAAAAAATTTTCTCATTCATACCTACAAGAAATAGAAACAAATGCCAAAGATAAAAAATGGATTACACTACTTTCCAACCCAAATATAATCCCCCAGAGACCAAGGAAAACAGCGGTTGCAGCCTTCCAACTATTGACAAATCACGACTGCTTAGCAAGTCATCTCTACAGAATAGGTATCTCAGCCTCACCAATATGTGTCCTGTGTAACAATCCAGCAGAAATGAACGAAGACCACTTGAAGACCTGTGAAGCATTAAGATCAGAAGAAACTACAGTTCAAAAGTATTGGAAAGCACGAATGCTAATGGCTTCATTGCCAGATGCAAGGCACTAGAAAACAACAACAATTTGTATACCCTGTTCAGTTTATATCATGCTCAAAGAAAGAGAAAGAGATGTTGAAAAGAGACGTACACATTCCTCTGTCTTTGTTGTTAAGGGAAAGGTTGGAGAAAATTTGGCTGCTTCTATCCAATGAATGCTATAGGGAGCACGAAATAAGAAGGCACATGAGTAGCTCCAATCCCTACTCAGCTATGGAGCGCTGTTGCCGGCTCATATCGCTATGCGAAAGAAAGAGAGGGGAGATATCCACGTGAGCGTTACCAGTAGACAGCAGCAAGGACAGTAAAGGATTGCAAGGTGCACATTTAAAACCTGTCATAACAATTTCAATCTCTTTAAAATGAGACAATAGGCTCTAATCGTGTAATTTGCTTCAAATATAAATTCCTCATCTAAGCAGATAATTTTCATTTGCAATCTAATGTTTCAACGGAGTTCATATCTTTCAATAAATAGGTGATAAAACATTACAATGTTGAGTTTTAAATTTTTTATTATATCCGATTCTCTAGGAACATTTTCGTGTAAATATTTTTGTTATCGGAGTGAAAATGAGAGAGTTACATGATGATTTAAATAAATCTAAACGGATGTCGTAGTTGCACAATATGAGGCATTTTCTGATAGGTATTTCTCATATTTTTCTCAATTTTTCTAAGTGTCTATACAGAGTTTCTGCACATTATGTTAATCAGTTTCTATATTAGGTATTCTACGTGAAAATCTACATAATTTAGCAACAAATGCCTAAGCACAATTTCAAGCCACATTTTACGAGTAATATTTCAATGTGGCCTTCTCGGTTGTGTATTTTAGACATTTCAGCACTTAAAATGTTCCTTACGATGCAATTTGTAAGTTAACAGAGCGAAGCTCCGGAAATAGATTCCCCAATATCTGCCAACCAGAATTTGCAATGCAGTTATTAATATAAGGCAAGTATGTTAGGCTAACATCTCATAAAAGTTTATATTATATTACATATAGCAAAAGCAGAAACTCGCCATTGAACAAAACAATTTTTTAAACCAGCTGTATGAACAAACATCAATATGCAGTGTTGATTAAAAATTGTGAACATTGTATCGCAAAGAGAATTTGCCATAAAATAGCTTACATTTTTGGTTTAAAACACGTAATCCAGGAATGACTTAACATACCGTATTTTATTGCATATTTCTCTCCCCTATGATTTTTCATCACTAAAAAATATTTACCTACTAAACATCGCATAATTCCCTCTCCTGGTTCGTTCTTATTGGAACGGCCTTCAAATGACTTGATAATGGACAACAATCGACGCAGCGCTTGCCACAAAAATACTCGTATAGCCATTGTCATAACGTCATATTGTTAAAAAGAGTTTAAAAAACTCGTATTTCTGGTGCCATTAATGGTTCTGACGACATGTTGTAGAATAGTGAAAATGAAGATGTCTTATCGGAGCCAGATATAAATGAAAAAATTGATGATAGTGACGGAAGTGAGACCGCAGAATAGTCAGAGAAAAGAAACAATGAAATAATACATTGTAGGCCCAATGAAACCGTGGTATGTATCCAGTTCATTCACAAATTACTGTATACCTATATAACTGTTACATAATACTACATGGTTTCCCTTCCTTTCTGAATTCCTAGAAGCACCACTCGCATAATTCCCTCCCCAGTGTTTTCAAGCAAATTATTCCAGAAAAAGAAATTACGCAATAAAATACGGTATATGCACCAAGCTTTGAAGCCCACTTCTCTATACAGATTCAGCAGTATATCTTTCTGAAAGTCGTCCAGATTTGAAATCCGTTTTTCTATCTTATGGTGTTTTTCGGGGGATATAAACAAGGGCCGCCCGGATTCAGAAGTGGTTATTTTACCTTGTTGCACTACGCACGAGAATGAATGTTCACTTACATTGCATGCTTTAGCTGTTAGTGCCCGGCTCTGTTTAAATACAATGTTTGCACGCACTTCTACTGAGGACAATTATTTTAAAAAAGTGTAAACACAATAGCCCCCGCATCTGAATGCAATACTTCTTTCGATTTACTTGTCTGTAACCCGCTTGTACCAGATTTTGTTAATGCCATATTTCTTAGCAACAAAACGAGTTACAATAATTATAAGACACAGGTAGCACTGTGACACTATGTCAGACGTGGAACATGCATAAGAATAAACTAGATTCCTTTTCCTTTCCTGCAGACATCCCACTCCTTGAGAAGAAAGATATTTGAGATGATAAATAAACAATCATGATGCAAAGCAAGTGTCGTTTGCTATCGCTGAGCTCAGCGTTTCTTCAATCACTCACATCTTGGGCTACAGGCCACCTAAAATATTGCTTCTTGGACAGTTAGCTTCAACATTTCTAACTCTTTGCAATGGAATTCTTTGTAATAATGAGCCATTGCTGGATTTGATGAGCACAAAGAGAAAAGTGAAAAGCAAATATTGCGCTAGACAGCGTGTTACCGAACTGGGCAACGTTGCCTCTCTAGGATTGGCTACTTGCTCTCACACACCTTCTTCTAGCTCCGCCTCATGTGCCTTCTTATTCCGT
Source organism: Tenodera sinensis (assembly GCA_030765045.1). Classification (NCBI taxonomy): domain Eukaryota; kingdom Metazoa; phylum Arthropoda; class Insecta; order Mantodea; family Mantidae; genus Tenodera; species Tenodera sinensis. Next base: position 155,391,727 of record CM060965.1, read on the forward strand.
ACCGCTTATAGACTGAAGAGGCAAGTATGAATAGACTTCCAACCTTTCTGCTCACAAAACCTATTTTCTATCCCCTGCCCCTAAGTGGCACAGTGGGAGTAACCTTCCACTTTTATGGTCCTAGAGACATGTTAAATCACCGCAGCTATAAAATTCAGAGGGGATTTGGAGATGACACTATGGGGGTAACACAAGTGAAAGAGTGGTTCAACCAATTCAAAAATGGTCACACTTCAGTGGAGAGCGAAGAGCCTCCTGGGAGGACACAAACCGCTCGAAATGCTGCTGTAGTTGAGTGGAGTGGAGTGTGGAGTTTAAGGGCCCGTCGACAGCTGGGTCTTTTGGGCCCCAGGTCAATTTTTACAGTCTGAAACAAATTAATACGGTTAAAAAGGGGAAACTAAAAAAGCAGTAAACTTGTAAGAAGGTAAAACGTGAAAATCTAAAACAGTTAAAACGTTAAAAATCTTACGGACAAATATTAAAATAAAACAGCTAAAAAGTAAAAACAAACGGTGCTACAATAAAACCGGGATTCATTGTCTAAAAACCGTAGAATAAAACACCAAAAATAAAACACAAGTTAAACTTGTTTCCCAAACCCAATTTGGGTGACGAACCGCAGAACCTTATCTACCGATACCGGGTCGTCGCCCAGAATTGACCGCATAGTAAAACCCAGGCCAAGGGACTGGCGCTCTCTAGTATATCGTGGACAATCAAGCAAAACGTGTGGGACGGACAGTTGTACACCGCACGTCTGACACACAGGGGCCGGGTCGCCACGCAGTAGATGACCGTGTGTGGCGCGAGTGTGACCGATTCTCAACCGGGTGAGAATGACCTCCGACCGCCGCGCATCCCTGACGGATGTCGGCCAGGGTGTTACTGTGTCTTTGATTGTCCGTAATTGGGTGCCAGATATTTCTTCCCACGACTTCTGCCAGAACGAAAAAATATGGCGCCGGAAATATCGTTGCGCATCACTAAAAGGCAGAGTTCGTGTGGATAATCCCGGCAGACGACATGCAGACTTTGCAGCCGCATCCGCCTCCTCGTTACCAGGAATACCCACATGGCCTGGGATCCATATAAAAACAAACTGGTATCCGTGAGTCAGTAACTGTGAAATGAGTGTCTGTATTTTAATTATGAGTGCTGAAGTGCCGAGAAATTGCTGTAAGGCCTGGAGAGCACTCAGAGAGTCACTGCAAATCATAAAATTTCCAGGACCTGAGCTGGAGATAAAGAGTAAAAAATAAAATATGGCGAACAGCTCGGCGGTAAAAACAGAACTGGCGTCCGGAAGGCGGTACTTGTGAGCCTCATTGTTATAAACAAAACTACAGCCTGTAGCACCACCCACCTGGGAACCATCGGTAAAAACCGGAAAGTAAATCGGGTAACGTCCCAGGAGCTCGGTGAAGAGTTGACGAAACACCAAGTGAGGGGTAGTTACTTTAGCATGGGCTGCAAGCTCGAGGTCGAATTGGGCACGGTGGAGTTGCCAAGGAGGAAAGCGACCATGGCAATACCGCTCTACAGCAGGCATTCGCAAAGAATGTGTGGCGAGCAGTTCACGAAACCGAATACCGCTGGGGCGGGATATTGAGCTATTTCGCATATAACGGTGGGCTAGGTCTGGACGCAATACAGAGTAAAATGACGGGTGACCAGGGTGAGCTGCTAACCGTGCCACGTATGAAGAAAGCAATACCGAGCGTCGCACAGACAATGGAGGTTCGCCAGATTCAGCATACAGACACGGAATTCGACTAGTACGGAAAGCTCCAGTAGCAAGGCGGATACCAGTATGATGAATCGTATCTAAAAGGCGGAGTTTAGAGGCAGATGCCGCGCCATAAATAAAACAGCCGTAATCTAATTTGGACCGGACCAGTGAGCCATACAACCTCAACATGACGGTTCGATCGCCGCCCCAAGATGCCCCAGATAGCACCCGGAGCATCCGAAGCGAACGATTGCAGGAAGCACGAAGATGGCGAATATGGTGCTCCCATGTGAGTTTGCTGTCGAGGTGTAGGCCCAAGAACTTCAGGTGCGGAACAAAAGGAATACACGTGTCACGCAAATAAAGAACAGGAGGAGGATGCACACCACGAAGTCGATGAAAGTGTAGACACTGTGTTTTCGTAGGGGAGAACTGAAAGCCGGTGCGATGAGCCCATTCGGCGATAGAGGATATGGTCAGCTGCAGTTGGCGTTCGATGTGTTCAAGATTAAAAGAGCGGTAGTAGATGGCAAAGTCGTCAACATACAGCGATATCGGGATTCCCCCACGAACAACACTGGCGATAACGTCAATCGCCACGGCGAAAAGCGTTACACTAAGAATCGACCCCTGGGGTACACCGTTCTCCTGGATCCTGTCGTGGGATAGTGTATTCCCAATGCGGACACGAAACCGGCGTAGTTTTAAAAAATTTAAAACGAGAATGGCTAAATGACCGCGTAAACCGTAACCGTGTAAAGTACGTAGGATACCATAGCGCCAGGTAGTATCGTAGGCCTTCTGCAGATCGAAGAAGACACCCACGACATGCTGCTTCAAGAGAAAGGCATTTTGTATATATGCTTCCATGCGTGCCAGATTGTCGACACTGGAGCGATGACGACGAAAACCGCACTGAGCATTGCTCAGCAGGTTATTCTTCTCCAGCCACCACACTAAGCGAGTGTTAACCATACGTTCGAAGGTCTTACAAACAACACTCGTCAGGCAAATAGGGCGGTAGCTAGAGGGAAGTGTCCGGTGTTTTCCGGGCCGAGGGATGGGGATGACAATACCCTCGCGCCAGGAAGACGGGAAAACCTGCTGAAGCCATATGCGGTTGTAAATGCTCAGCAGGAAGGAGAGAGCCGCAGGTGGAAGGTGAAGCAGCATTTGTCGGTGGATGTCATCAGGGCCAAGAGAGGAGTCCTTTGCGAGAGACAAGGCACGTTCTAGCTCCTCTTCGGTGAAAGGCGCGTTGTACGGTTCACTGCAGTCACTGTTAAAATTGAGGATTATCCGCTCCGCAGATTCCTTGATTCCTAGAAAGGCATTACTGTAACTTCGGGTTTGGCTGTCAGCAGCGAAAGAATCGGCAAGGGTGTCGGCGATGTCCTGCTCGGAGGTGTAGGTGGAGCCTTGTACGGCAAGAGCAGGAATAATGGTCCGGCGACACTTGCCGTACATACGCCGAACAGCAGTCCACACCCTTTGTGCCGAAGTGCGACGTGAAAGCGAAGAGACGTAGCTTTCCCAGGATCTGCGCTTTGCACTCCGAAGAACAAAACGTGCTCTGGCACGAGAACGTTTAAAAGCTATAAAATTGTCTTCGGTCGGATGTAAACTAAAAAGACGCAGAGCACGTTTACGCGCTTTGATAGCCAAACGGCATTCCTCAGACCACCAAGGCACAGGAAAGTGTCGTGGTGTAGATGATCCACGAGGAATGCTGGAATCTGCTGCGAGCAACACAGAACATGTAAAATATTCCACCATGTCGTCAATGGTGGTAAAGCCATCGTCGGTGAGATGAATAAGCGAGTGAAATTTCCCCCAATCAGCTCTGGAAATAATCCAGTGAGGATGCCGTGTTGGCACAGTATGACTATGGTAGAGGTGAATATTAATGGGGTAATGATCGCTGCCAAATAGGTCGGAAAGCACCGACCAATCAAGCAGTGGAACTAATGCCGGGCTACAAAAGGTAACGTCTAGTGCTGAATGTGTGCCGTGAGTGGAGGATAAGAATGTGGGGACACCAGTGTTCAGCAGAAGTAAGCCAGACATGTCAAATGTCTGCTATAAGGCACCCACGAGCATCGTCAATGTCGGAGCCCCATAAAGTGTTTTTGGCATTCAGATCGCCGAGGAATAGAAGCGGTGGCGGAATCTGAACTAGAAGAGCCCGAAGATCGTGTTCTTGTACGACATTGACCGGTGGCAGATAGACATTGCAAATAGAAAAGCACAGGCCCCGCAGCTGTACACGAACCGCTACAGCTTGCAGCGGCGTGTTAAGCGGTATGCTGGCAGCAGAGATGGTATGTGCCACCAGCGTAGCCACACCACCGCTAGCCCGCCGACCAGCTGCAGAGTCATGTCTAAATGCGGAAAAATTACGTAGATGTAAACCATGATTAGGCTGCAAATGGGTTTCTTGTAAGCAGACGACGGAAGGCAATCGCTGAGAAACTAAATGTTGTATGTCTGGAGCCCTGGCCCGGAACCCATTAATATTCCACTGGATTATTTCCATGCTAAAATCGAATTAGTAGTTGGTCTTTATTTTCTTTTTCACCTTCGCACTCTTTGGACCGATAATGTGAGGTCCACCATCCTCCGGTGACTCCTCCGATGTGCGGGAGTCTGAAGAACCCCTGCGGCTCGCAGAGCGGGAGCGGGACTTCACAGAGGACGTGCAACTACTGGCCCGGAGTTTATGCCTGGAACGATGGCGTTCAACAGGCAACGAAGCAGTCTCAGAGCTAGTCGACTGCGGCGGAACTGGCGTCTGGACGGCAGAAGAGGTAGTCTGTGGTCGAACTGTAGGTGGAGTAGAACTATGCTCGTCAGGTGAGCCAGTTTGTACTCCCACGGAAACCCGAGAGGGCGAACTGGGGCACGTCTGTACGACGGCGTCCTGTTTCGGAACAGCCTGGCGGACAGCTGCAGAAAACTTCAAGGTGGTGGTTGGATGAAGTTCCTGATACCGCTTTCGTGCGTCTACAAAAGTCAGGTGTTCCTTAACCCGAAGCTCCTGGATTGCCTTCTCCTCTAAAAAGCGGGGGCAATCGCGCGAGTTCGACGGGTGTGCACCTCCACAGTTGACACAGGCGGAGTCCTGGTCGCACAGGGAGCCGTCGTGAGCATTTCGACCACAGCGAGGACAAACTGGTGTACCGGTACATCGCTGCTGCGTATGCCCGAACTTCTGGCAGCGGAAACAACGCATAGGGTTCGGCACATACGGTCGTACGGTTGCGCGTTCATACCCGCAGAAAATGAATTGCGGCAGAGTCGTACGTTCAAACGTAAGGAAAACCGTACATAAGGGGGAGGGCTTGTCATCCTTCTTACCAATTAAACGGTATGCAGCAATAACACCTTGGTCAGAGAGGCAGTTAACTATGTCCTCGTTAGAGAGGTTGTCCAGACTTGATGTTGAAACTACGCCGCGACAACTATTCAAAGTCTTATGCTTCTCTACCTTTACGGGATAAGAACCTAGGAGAGTGGCTTTAAGTAGTTTTGCGGTTTGGGAGTCTTGAGCCACCTCTATCAGCAAGTTGCCGTCCCTACATCGAGTGACATTTTTTACAGCGCCACATAAGCGATCTACTTCCTTTTTAATATAAAACGGACTCAGAGTAGCCAGGGTCTTCTTCTCGCTTACCATACTCATAACCAAAAATCGTGGAGTTGAAGGGGGGGAGCGCAGAGGAGACATTATGAAAGGGTCCCCCTTCCGGACCGTCGGCGTCAGCCTGCCATCCGGGGGATAAAGGAAAAAGACACCTAAATCTTCCGGTCTGTGCCGGCCCGAAGCACCCGCTTCAGACCCGATCTCAAGGAGTACATCAGAAAAAGTTACCCTCCGCCTATCACTACTTACCGGTATGCGACATTTCCACCAAAGGCAGGCCCGACTTTATGCCCCTACCACAGGAATAACCGCCTGTGGCTCCCCACTCTAGCCCACGCTGCCTCAACGAAGTCAGCGTGGATTCAGGGGACTTGTGGTTGATTACATCGGACCCCAGACAGCGGTAACACGTCGGGTCCCCCTGTACACCCCAGCGGCAGCACGGCTGCCGAGATACCCATGGGGACCCGGCCCCTAAGGAGCTACGGGGGTGTACTTGACAATGGAACGGCTCCGCACCTAGTGTCGCACAAAAGGGGTAGTGAGGAGGGTCCACTCAACCTTCACGCCTGAGCCTCCGAAGAGCACACAAGTTGGAAGCTGCGCCGAAACCGTGGGACAGGAACCACGGAGACAGGATAGATCCCTGTTGGTGAGACAGGAGTTATAATTCTAAAACTTAACCTACATAAAACCATAAGACCTTGAAGAGGAAGAGACTAAATCTAAGTGGATGATAACGTGGCTAGACCTGATGGAGGCGAGGGGATGATAATGGGGATGAGCGGCTCGGGGCCCCGGGTGCGCCAAGCCCGGACCTACCGTGGTAGGTCCCCCTGGGGGACTGCTGTAGTTGAGAAAGTGAGAGATCTGATACTGGGAGATTGACATTTGACTGTACAAGAGATTGCTGAAGACATTGGGATCAGTCAAAATTCTGCACATGCAATTTTGCATGATGATTTGAACATGCGCAGAGTGACAGCAGAATTTGTGCCCAAGCTTCTGTCGGTGGAACAGAAACATCTTGAGATTGCACAAGACCTGCTGAACACTTGCAACACTGAACCTGAGTTTTTGAACTCTGTGATAACTGGAAATGGGGCTTGAGTTTATGGGTGTGACCCAGAAACGAAAGCACAGTCCACACAATGGCAGCATCCCGTGTCTCCAAGGCCGAAAAAAGCATGATAGGTGCGAAACAAAATCAAGGTGATGCTAACAGTGTTCTTTAACATCTGTAGAGTTGTGCATCATGAATATGCACCAGAAGGACAAACAGTGATAAAGGAGTACTATCAAAATGTTAATGCAGATGCCTAAGTCATATATTTCCATTTCTTTACATATTCTGATCTAGAGATTCCCACTTTAAGGGTGAATGGACTGAGAACAATAAAGTAGTGTAAAATTGAAAGCTTTCTTAGCAAGAGCTACAATAATACAGTCCTCACCAAATACTTCAGAATACGTAGAAATTCTTCTGTAATGCAAACTATACAAGTCGGTAATGGAATTTAAAAAGAAACTTAAAATAGCCAGGGTAATCCATAAAGCAGTTCCTCCAGCCAAAGGTAATTGAGAGTCTACTCTACATACAAAACAAGTAAGTATGAGACCCCAGTACAAAATAATGTACTCTAAAATTTTTAATACTAAAATAACTGCTAAGGATTTTATCATCTGCAATGTAGCAAAGAACAGAAAAAAAGTAATTAAACCACTTAGCATCTGAGGATAAAAATTGATGTTATCAAACATTCAAAAATTGTGCTTCTGTTATATTAGAAATTTAACCAACCTGCGCTAAGGCAACCAATGCCAGAACAATGTACAGCTCTTGCTCTGTCAGCTGGCCTGTGGCATTATGATTTGCCATTCCCCAGATGAATCCAAGTATGTCTGTTGGAAGCCCACTAGTGAGTAGAATAGGAAAGATGCGTTTGGTGTCCACTAGTCCTTTCTCTTGGACAACCAGCTTCCAGACTTGTTTGTAAAACTGTGGCAAGGTTTGGGAGGATGGGCACAACCATGTAGGCAGACTGGCAGAAACTGGAGGTACAGCAGCTCCAAACTGCGGGGCTACTGCCACCTTTGTCTGTGGGTTTATGCCACTGACATTTGGGTTTACTGTTGAGAGGAAAGGGGTCTTATAAGGCTGGTTTATTGGTTCTGCTGCCACTGGAGGTACTGCTGGTGATGCAAAGCCTCCCACAAGAGTCTGTGGTGGCACAGTTGATACTGATGGTGGAGGTGCATAGCTCATATGTAGAGGAGCCATGCTTCCAAAACCTACACCTCCTATCACTGGCTGAAACAGACATACAAAAAGCATAAACGACATTCTCTTTGGTTCACAAGAATGACATTAGTAGATAATATCATCTTTCAGCTCCAAAAAATATTTTCACTATAAACTAAGAGTCTTTGGAGTTGCGCTTTGGACTTTTATAACAATTAAAAAAAAAAAGGCACATTGCCCTTTTGCTTAATAAAATAAAAATTCTGGGGAAAAATGCCAATGGCATAACTGAGTGAGGTTACTGCTCATTAGTTTATATTTACAGTATCTTATTACAACAAAATAACTCTCAAAAAGTACTAGGAGTTTACACACAGAATTAAACATTTCCATAAAAAATGCTGGCTAAACATCTCAGCATTGGTATGAAACTTACTTGAATTGTTGTATTGTCATAAATTATGTAAGAAAGTATTACTTTTGAGAAATTATCAACAGTTAGAATTTTAAAATAACTATTTAATCAGTGTATATAAAATATAAATAACTTCTGATAATGTAAGACTTAAAATTTTCATGACAAACATGACTGGTGATCAGCCATGTGAAATTTATAAAAGTCTAACTTTCAGCCATTGTGAACTCCATGACTTTCTTCAGGAACTGAATGCTTTTTTTTAAAGGAAAAACAGAAATGAAGGCTTGGAAAGATATAACAAGGGTTGTAAGTGTTAAGAAAAGAAAAGGAATGGGGCTTGGGTGAGGTTCTTATTCCATGATGACTCCATTTATTTTTCATGCGACGTCGTTAGTCCATAAAAATGTACTAGGCTAAACATCTAGCACTGGCATGAAACTTACTTAAATGTAATATTCATGTAAATTATGCAAGAAAGTTAATTAAAGAAATTGAAGCTATTAACAGTGAAGCAACAAGATTCTAAAGTAAGAACAAATTAGAAACTAAAAATTTCACTTATCTTAGTAATGTTGCAAGTTCTTGGTGCAAAGCTGACTAAAGTTTCGAGCTGACTCCAAAGTATTGTTTTTGAGAAATTGTCAACAGTTAGAATTTTAACAAATTATATAGATCTTTATAAAATATACATAACTTTCAATCATGTAAGAACTAAAGTTTTCATGCAGAACATGGCTATATGGGTGAACAGCCGTATCAAATTTATAAAAGTCTAGCTTTCGGCCATTGTAAACTCCATGGCCTCCTTCAGGAACTAAATGAAATGGTTTTGCTTTAAGATAAAACAGGAATCAAGGCTTGGAAAGAAATAACAAGCAGGTGTTAGGAAAAGAAAAGGAATGGGGTTTGGGTCAAGTTCTTATTCTGCAATGATTCAATTTAATTTTCAAGTAATGTTATTAAGACCGGTATCACCAAAGCAACCAGAAATTTGTGGGCAGATCATAGTAACATAGACAGAGCCAAGTATGGTGATGGAGATTCAGTAACATGATCTGCAACCCTGTCACTGAGTGTTCTTGCATATTTTGTGGATGTGCTCTCTTGATGTGGTGTGCTTGAAATCAGTGATGTACGTGGATGTTCCGTAATGAAAGTATCCATTGTTCTGGCAACTTAATATAGCATTGTCTGCAGTGAACTTTTCCTCTATCCTGTGGAGTTTCCTTTGGATAGAGACAAGGATGTCAGTTTTGTTGGGCATGAAGATGGCAGCACAGGATGAGGTGCAGAGTTCCTCAACCCAGCATAGTGTGTCTTGAAACTCTGTGTGGTATATCTGGAGTTTGGTCAGTTGGCGGATAGATGATACAAAGCTAAGCTCCTTATGGTGCTCTACTGAGTGGCCTCAACAGCTGCAAGGCACATACTGGCAGATTGCCTCCTCCAGGTAATGGCCCATGCTGCTACTCCCGCTTGAATAGTAGCTGATGATGCAAGCAAGTCAGAGATGACAGTTGTTACAGATGCTATTGACGGATGATGATGTCTCAGTTGGGAGCACAGGTGTTCCCTCTATGGTGATGCCTTGGAGACAGTGGTGACCATTTTGGTTGAAACGGACAACAGGTCTGCCCATTGAAGTGATCAGACCTGCAGCAGATGATGCAGAACCTCGTTCTGCACATGAGATCATGCTACTTACAGGACAACGTGAGATTGAGAGCACCATAGTAGTGACACTGGGGTGGTGCTGAGCAGCAGTCTGCCATGTGACCATACCAGCAGCATGATGGCATCCAGACTGTTCTGCTGGCCTCAATCTGTATGGACTGGCCAAGCAGCACCATACCTGTGATTAGAGCTGCATTATAGTGTATCTAACTAGAAAAACAAAGTACACCAGTGATGTTGGTCCATGACAGTTGGCTATTCTGGTTGCTGACACTAGAGAAGCATTGTGCATTCCCCTGAAGAAGCTACAGAGGCAGGTGACAGTGTATACCAATGACAATGACGCTTAACCTCTTGAGCGATGGCCATTTAAAAAGTCCGCGAGCCGAGAACTGCTACCCAATATCCAGCGCAGGGCATTTAAAATGCGTCGTTTATACAAAGCTGTATTTTGTGTAAATATTAAGTTATTTTAATGAAACAAAAACTGGTATAAAACTCGTTATTTGCAGTATAAATGTGCATCATCAGCAAAGTTGAGTTGTATTTACAAAACGTTGAAATGGCACAATTTTGTTTCACTGTGGTGAAAAGTCAACTTTGCTCTGTCGAACGCATCTAATATAAGTTCTCGGAAAGAAACAGTAAAGAAACACCCATTGTATGTGTGGCTTATGCGTCAGCATACTGTGTAATAATGCCCTACTGTATGCGTGGTCCCTTGAGTTATCAGAATACAGCAACATTGCAACTTTTGCTTACGCGAGTTTCGTAACTTAGTAGAGTCCGTGTCTTTCTTTGTTGAAATACATACATATACTTTCCTGCTTGTAGTTGAAGGGAGAAGTGGTATAAAAAGGTGTTTTTGCGCCAACTGGATATAACCATATACAATTGTTTGGTGATTTGGACAGCTCTCTAAACCCACACAGGACAATGACCAACCTTGACTTCCGACTATAAATAGCTCGCAGCCTAATTGAACAATACCACGTTGGGGGTTGAAAATCCAAAACCCCTGCATCCCTCAGACCTCAAGGAAAACATTATCCTAAAAGGATACCACCAACAGTAAAAAAGTCCCGCCCATCTCGAAAGTGTTTCGTGTGCCGTAAGAAGGGAAAATTCAAAATGGTGGCCGGCAGTATGACTCTTCGCAGTAGTGCTTCAAATAAGACACAAAACACCAACAGATCTAATAGTAACGTACAAAAAATCAACAGAGAAAGCTTAAGCAAAAGTAAAACGAACGCTACAAGTGAAGGTAACAGCAAGCAACAAAAGAATACGCAGAAATCGACACATGAGAATTGCACAAAGACGACGCAGAGCATGAGCGAAAGCATCAAGTCCCTATACGTGGTGATAGAGTCACTAAACCAAGAGCTAAATGAAGCACGCTCAGAAATAATTAGACTTACGGCAGAAAATGTGCAGTTAAAAGGCTGTATCCAGCCAGGTACAGAATGGAAACAACAGAATGCTGCAATCAGAAAATCAAAGAACGCCAATAAACATGTGTTTGAAACTAAAAATAAATTTGCTGCGCTAGCAACAAATGAAGAAGAGGAAACTCAACCGGCGACTGAAGAACTTCGAGTCAAATACACAAAAGAAACCAAACCAAGCAGAAGGAAGAGCAAGAAAATCACTGTCTACGGAGATAGTCACGCAAGAGGCCTAGCGGAAAAAATAGGTGAAAACTTTAGTGATAGTGAAGTTATGGGTTATGTGAAGCCTAACGCAAAACTCGTGGATGCTACATCAAATATATCTAGTAGCAGTGAAAAGAGTGAAAACAAAGAAGTGAAAATTGTTGTGGCAGGTGCAAACGATGTGTTCAAGAATGAAGCAAATAGTGCTATAAACGCTCTAAATCAAGTTCTGGAAAGAGAGGAACTAAGGAAAACGGACATATTAGTGGTAAACATTCCTAACAGGTATGATTTGAACTACAATTCATGTGTTAATAAAGAAATTAGGAAAACAAACAAAAAGATGAAAATAATGTGCTCACTGTACCCAAATGTTAATGTAGTTGATATCAGCCATCTACCACGTGACAACCATACCAGACATGGCTTACATTTGAACAGTAAAGGAAAGAAGCACCTAACGTCACTCCTCTCAGAGAAAATAAAAATTATTACCAGTAAAAAGCCTTATGTAATTGATTCAGCTGGCAAAGTAGACAATATTCAGTGACAAATTGTAAATTCGTGTTCACCCTATGATAAAAACAGCATGCACAATAATTCTACTCTTAGAATTTACCACCAAAACACACAGTACATCTCTAATAAAATTGAAATTTTAGAAACAGTTCTAAATGACACAAATCCACAGATCGTAGTATTTTCAGAACATGGCTTAAGAATGGAACAGTTAAACTCAATAAAACTTGTAAATTATGAATTAGCTTCCCAATATTGTCGTACAATGCACAGAAGTGGCGGTATCTTAATGTATGCCAGGAAAGATATTATCGTAAATAGAATAGAGTGGGTAGAAAATGTAAGTGTAGAGATGATCTTTGAGGTAGCTGCAGTAAAACTAAGCACAGAATTAGGGAAAGTACTCATTATTGGCATTTACTGATCCCCTAACTCAATAATGCAAGAATTCCTTACCCATTTGGAAAATATGCTACACAAAATTGCATTTAATCAACATGTTATACTCCTAGGCGACTTTAATATTGAGGCGGATAACGTGCATCTAAGAGATATCCTTGATAGCTTCAATCTAAAAATTGTTTCTCATGGGCTCACTAGAATCACAGATCACTCAACCAGCACAATAGATCACATAATAACAAATCTAAATGAAGACAAACTTTCGACAATAAATAATGAATTCCATGTGTCAGACCATAGGGGGCAAATTATAGATATTTATAACTGTTTTAGCCAAATGAAAGACATTACGTATAAGTACATAAGGGATACAAGAAGATGTAACCTAGATAAACTTAATTATACACTTGCTAAAGAGGAATGGGCCAAAGTATATAATGCATGCAATACAAATGAGAAATGGAAGACCTTTATGCAAATATTTACTTTCCATTTCAACGAGACATGCCCTCAGTCAAAAAGAACAGTTAAGCATGAAACAGCTGACAAATTAATTCTGCCACCTGAACTAATACATTTAAAACATAAAATGAAAAGTATGTATGAATTCTGTCAAACCACCAGACTGAGTGCATACATTAACACATATAATAGGTTAAAAAAACAATACAGGAAAGCGTTGCTTAATCTAAAAATAGAACAAATACGAAGTAAAATAACGAATTCCAGTAATACTACAAAAACAGTATGGAAAATTATAAACAAGCAAGCTAAACCCCAAACAGACGAACATTCAAACATAAGCCTGAACCAAGATGGACAGATGTTACATGACCCTTCTGAAATTTGCAAATTATTTAACACCTTCTTTTTAAATACTAATGATAATATTATAATTGGCAATATAGACAGGAAAGTAACTAAAGATAAAACTGTTATGAACAGCATGTTTCTACACGAGACAAATGCTGAAGAAATAGACAAAATAATAAGCAGTTTTAAAAATCAACAATCCTCTGGGTGGTACGGCGTGTCACCCATAGTACTAAAACACTGTAAGCAAGAATTGCTGAATGTATTGGCATATTTAATAAATTACTCTATGAACGAGGGATTATTTCCAGAAATATTAAAAATTAGTGTGGTACGACCAATTCATAAAAAAGGTTCAAACACAAATGTTAGTAATTACAGACCAATCACACTGACGTCAGTATTCAGCAAAGTGTATGAGAAAGTACTTATAGCAAGGATAAATAGTTTTCTAAAGTCTAACAGTATCCTTAATAATTTTCAACATGGACTTAGAAATAAATTATCAACCATCACGGCTATAGCAGAATATGTACATGAACTGTTGGAATTGAAAGATTCGAAGAAAAATACAGCAGGAATTTATCTAGACCTCTCCAAAGCGTTTGACTCAGTATCTCATGATCACCTAATTTCAAAATTAGAACACTATGGTTTTAGAGGACAAATTAACAAATTGCTAGCAACATATCTTAAAAACCGTGTCCAATGTACAGAAATAAACTGGAAAAAGCATGATATTATACACACTGTTAAATCGGACTATAACACAATAAAGTCTGGGGTACCGCAGGGATCAGTACTGGGACCTACACTATTCTTGATCTATATAAATAATTTACCTGAACCGGAGAACAGCAAGGTGATCTCTTATGCAGATGATACATCTATATTATGTTGGAATGATGGTCGAGAAGGCTTAGAAGAAAAAATGACAAGTGCAGTCTGTGAAATATCACAGTACTTACTAAATAATGGGCTAACATTAAATATAGGGAAGACAAAAGTCATGACATTTCAGAAAGATAATGTGAATATAAACATTAACAATATTGCATTAGAACAAGTAAAATGCTTTAAATTATTGGGAGTACACATAGAAGATGATTTAACCTACAATACACACATAGAAATACTCTGTAATAAAATGAACTCAGGACTGTACCTATTGAGACAGTTAGCAAAATATGGTGACATTAATATTCTTAAATCAGCTTATTATGACATTGTTTACCCGCATTTAACATATGGAATTGAAATTTGGGGGGGAACGAGTAAAACCAACATGGACAGATTATTAAAGATACAAAAAAAATGCATACGAACTATATACCATCTTCATTTTCGACAATCCTGTCGAGAAACATTCAAAACTCAAAATATCCTAACTGTGATCTCACTTTATGTGTTCAGAACTATTATGCTTGTTAAAGAAAAAAAAGAAGTTTAACTTTTTCAATAAAGACTGCCATAAATATGACACAAGAAGTGCAAATGATTACCATAGGGTGAGCACGAATAAAAGTCAAACCAATAAGGACCCATATAAAATAGGAGCTATATTATATAATAAATTACCATTAGCAGTTAAAAATAGGACAGACTCAAAATTTAAAGCTACTCTAAAATCATTTCTAATAGATAAATGTTTGTATAATATTGCTGAACTATAATGAATGTTGTATTTAGATGTAAATATTTAATGATATATCTTGTAATAACCAATGGCATTGTAAACTACATAAATGATACAAGGTTGTACTATTGTATTTTGTATAATAATTATGTATTAATTATATATAATATATCCCATGTCATGTAAAATGATCAGTGAATGAATTTGTGAATGTGGAGATGTACCTACCCTTATGTGTTTATCCTTGTTTTGAGATAAATCACTGCAGAAAGAACATATTAAGGTAAGCCAATAAAGTATATAGACTTTACTAAAATGTTTCATAAAGGGAAAATTAAAATAAGTTGAGTTGGATAAGGGATAAATAAGGGTTCTGATGTGAGACTGCCTTTGTGGTTTACCAGGAAAAAGACGAACTGGCTTGAGAATTTAAGGCCATTCTGGCAGTTTGTCACAATAGCTCAGTGGTTAGAGCGTCCGCCCGGCAAGCGGAAGGTCTGTGGTTCAAATCCCGGTTGTGGCATTGAATTTTTAAGTTCCAGTTCTACCTCTTAAACTTTGCCCACACACGGCTTGTGTGTTTAAAAACACCAACAGTAAGTTTGTTGGCATAAATAAATAATAATTACCATGTGAAGGTTATTTAATCCTGGGATATAAAGTACTTACAATAGTAAGTCACCATTGGGGTAATTGTTTCTGATGTGAGACTGCCTTTGTGGTTTACCAGGAAAAAGACGAACTGGCTTGAGAATTTAAGGCCATTCTGGCAGTTTGTCACAATAGCTCAGTGGTTAGAGCGTCCGCCCGGCAAGCGGAAGGTCTGTGGTTCAAATCCCGGTTGTGGCATTGAATTTTTAAGTTCCAGTTCTACCTCTTAAACTTTGCCCACACACGGCTTGTGTGTTTAAAAACACCAACAGTAAGTTTTTTGGCATAAATAAATAATAAGGGTTAAATGCTTAAACGCACAGGACATGTATACACGCCCATATCGCTCATCCATCATTTTAAATGGACATGATTTCACGTCCATATCCCTCAAGAGGTTAAACAGCCATGCTGGGTAGCAGTAGTCCCAGGAGTTGGAGCTGCAGTGGCAGTATTAGCGCTGACTGTTGCTGAGTGGCGGTATGATTGTGGTGACTGTGATGTTTCCAGTTGCAATGTGATCGGTCTCGCCACTATTGCACTAATAGCACAAGTAGCAGGATCAACAGGAGCTCATGAGTTGCTGCCGGCAGTTGGAGAGTGACAACTCTATCTGGTGCATTGCCAAACATCTTGCGTGGGAGAAACGCAGTATCCTATCTACTCATCACAATGGCAACATTGCCCACTCTGACAGTGAAAAAGCAGCACTCACTGCACGCCTACAGAAAATTCTCACACCAAACATAGTTACCACCCATCAGACTGCTATACACCATTAGCAAACTACTGGAGAAAATCGTCTTAAACTCCTTCATACATACACACAACATTCTGATTCCAGAACAATTCAATTTTAGTGCTTATAACTTGATCGTTCTAGAGCTTGTGCAAGTAACAGAACACATAACACAGAGCTTTAACTTTCACAAATCCACTGCAGCAATCCTGGACATTGAACAAGCCTCTGATTGCATCTGGTATGAAGGTCTCTCATCCAAAAGATGCACAACTGCGACATAGCAGACTGTATCATCAAACTCGTTGCCAACTATCTTTCCAGCCAGACTTCCCAATCTAAGGTTAACAATGCCACAGCTGCATCAAAGCAAATTTGCACAAGAGTCCCCTAAGGGAGCCTTCCTGGACTGCTGACACTATTCAACTTCTATATCACTGACATTCCCAAAACCATTTCAACCAACTACTTTATCTACGCAGGCTACATCACAAACATGACCCAATTCAACTCAGTGCAGCTTCTCAACAACCAACTTCAACTGACATTGACAGTGCTCAAGGCCTGACTCACCAAGTGGCGCATTAAAGTCAACACCAACAAACGTGAGACCATTGTTTTCCAAACACATCAAACATTGACATACAGCACTAACGCTACCTCCATTACAACTTTTCAAAACAATATTCAATGGAAAACATTAGTGACTTACCTAGGCAGTCTTCGACCTAAACTTCACCTGGAAGAATCTGCCACTAGTTAACCTCAACAATTCACTCCAGCAGCACATGGGACTAACCCTGTACAAAACCCTAGTATGATCCATGTTGATTTATGTTTCACCAGCTTGGGTCCATGTAGCCCCCACTCACATTTAACGGCTTCAGCAACTACAGAATAAAGTCTTACATGCAACAACAAAAGTTTCCACAGTTGTACCTTCAAAAGTTCTCACAGAACTCAAAATGCACACCGCCGAGCAGTTCATAAAGAAACTAGCCTCAAGATGTATGTTTGGGTGGCCAACCACCACAACCTGTTTGTACAAGAACTTTGACGATATGACACTACTTAAACACAGGTACCTCTCTCAATTTTCGACAGAAACCTTTCCAAGACCATCCTACTAGAGGACTCCCAAGACTGCCTTGACTTTCTGGTATCTGCCTATCATGATGACTGCCTTCTTAGCCCAAACTTCACCTTCACTCCACATCTACCACCACACCCATTGCATGATTAACCAATATTTCATCCAGTTACAGGTAGCCCTCCAAGTTTCTGTTTTACAGGGTGGCTTCAGGGTAAGAGAGCTTCATCCAACTTGTGCCCATTACGGACCTGGAATGAATGAATGAATGAATGAATGAATGAATGAATGAATGAATGAATGAATGAATGAAGGAATGAACGAATCAATGAACGAGTGAGTGGGTGAGCAAGTGGGTGGCTAGCTGGGTGGGATGAGATAAAGTGGGGTGGGATAAGGTGGTGTAGAGTGGGGTGAGGTGGAGTGGGGTAGTGTGGGGTGGTGTGGAGTGAGGTGGAGGTGGTGTGGAGTAGGGTGGGGGTGGGGTGGGGTGGAGTGATGTGGTATGATGTGAGGGGTTGAGTGGGGTGATGTGGAGTGGATTGAGCAGAGTGGAGTTTAAGGGCCCATCGACAATGAGATCATATGGACCCAAAGTGAAACCTTAAAATCTAAAACACAAACTCAAAGGATTAAAATATGGGAAGCTAAAAGAGGTGGTTAAACTATTACAACAATAAAACTGTAAAAGGTAACAGATGAGGTTAAAATATCATAAAACAAATTTTAAAAAGCTAAAACTGCCTAAAACTAAAATACAAGTCACACTCATTTATTAAAGCCAATATTAGCAGCAAACCACAGTGCCTTACATACAGCTACTGGGTAGTCCCTCAAAATTGAGGCAAGTGTAACCCCAGGCCAATTGACTGGCGCTCACAAGCATATTGCAGAGAATCTATAAGGACATGTGCCACGGAGAGACAAACACTACATGTCATACAGACAGGCACCGAGTCACCTTGCAAAAGGTGTGCATAAGTGGCTTATCTGTGACCTGCCCTCAAGCAGGTTAAAATAACCTCTGCCTGCCTAGATTACATGTAGTGCTCTGACTTTACTAAACACTTAGGGCAACTTATACTACCTAACTATGCTCTAGCCTTTTTGCTACTTTAGAACAGTTATTTGTACATAGAGCTTTAACACTCACACCTCCACTCTTGCCATAACTTGTCCTCCATCGCATTACAAATCACTTTATCTCAAATTAAACCTTACTCCCTCCTGCCTCAAACCAAACCTGCCATCCACTACCTCACGGTCATCAATACCCATTGAGGTCACACCCTGCTTCCCATAACAGCATCCAGGACTTGCTAATGGATGCTGCCCCATACTGCATCTCCATTCATCCACTCATATTTTTTTTTTAATCAAATTACAACTAAGCAAAGGCTTATCTAGTAATATTTTCTTCTTAAATAGGTTCACATATAAAGGCGAGTCTTCCATTGAAGGCTCCCATAGTTTACACATAGTTCTTGCGGTCTCACATTAAGTCATCTGGCTTTATTCTTTTCAGTCTTCGAACTTCACAGTTACTAAGAACTTTCAACATCTCTTTGTTTTCATGGTGCTGCACTTTTAAATGATGTTTCGTTGCAGTCTTTTTTATTTCTTGTATAACAGTGTCGATCTTGAGATCTCTGTGTATGTCATCATTTCGTACATACCATGGTGCATTAACTATTGTTCTTAAAACTTTATTTTGATAAGTCTGTACGTGTTTTATGTTGGTCGACTTAGCACAGCCCCAAAGCTGTATCCCATAGGTCCAGACTGGCTTTAACACCTGCTTGTAAATTAATAACTTATTGTATATGTCAAGTTCGGAATTTCTCCCAATGAGCCAATAAAGTTTCTTATATTTGATATTTAATTCTTTTCTTTTAGTTTCTATATGCTTTCTCCAATTTAATTTTGAGTCTAGTGTCATTCCTAGATACTTCACTGTTTGTGCTTGCTCATATGTATCGTATGCCAGCCCTGCAACTGATTGTTACTACCAGAATGCTCTCAGCGAAAGCTCGCCTATGTGTACACTGTAGGATCACTTACTATAACAAGCACCCTTCCCCCTGCCCTATACTGAATAGCCTTCCTAACTGCCTGTGAATGGGGGGATAATATGATCTCTGAGGGCAGCAGGTGTGTGGCTGCCCCTTACAAAAAAATTAAATCAAAAATGCAGGTGTGTTTGACAGCTGATGTCCACACTGGGATCAGTTCAAGTCCAGAATCTCTATTAGAGTTAAGTGGGTGCAGTTTAATTTGAATAGCTTCTTTGATGAGCCAGCCACTCTACTTGTCAGTGTGTTCCAGAACTTTTTTTCTTTTTTAATCAGAGTATGTTGTACTTAGAATTCAGCATCAACATGTGACTACTTATATATTTTGAAGGCTGTTTTATTCTTTGAATGAAAATTCTCTCCACAGTAAAACTTATTCGGCTGGAATTGAGTAAATAGAAAACGTCAATAAAAATATGTGATATAGTTTAATGACCATTTATAATGCCATATAGTGTGTCTGAACAGCAAGCTTAAAGAATATTACTAGTTACCACAGGTGCAGGTACTGTTGCTGTTCCAGAGGAAGTCTGGGTAGTTCTTGGCTTGAATGTGTCTTTCTTCCCTAAAAGATTCTCTATTAGAGCATCAGCACTCACATTTTGCTGAAACAAAAAATAATTTAATATAAGTCATAGCTATAGAGTAAATCTACAGGGGAATATGGGTGACTGTATTCCATTAGAAAATCTCCCAAGGGTATTGCATCAGAAATCTCACTTTCCCCACTCCCAAAAAATAGTTTATAAAAAAGAAAAAAACATGTCAGTTTTTTGTGTTACTGCTTTTGGTCATCATGTCTCTAGTGACAGCCATAAGTACCCTTTCAATGAGATTTCAAATGCATATTTGCCCTTTGATCTTCCAAATTTTGCTATTTTTCCACACTGTTATTTCTGTTACGCCCCTGATGTTTTTGAAAGTTTTTAATTTCTGTGGTTTTCCTTCCAAAAGTGCCAAGCAAAATCAGATTCTTCTTTTGTTTTAAATATATATTCCTGGTGTGTATTTTCGCTCTTACTTTTAGGTTCTTTTAATATTTTCAATACAGAAATTTTACAAACACTGCATTCCCTCTGAATAAATCTTAATCCCTGTTCAATGTCTTGGAGTATTGCTCACTGCAGGCCCAAATAAACAAGCCTAGAAAAATAAAAATCAGTGGCAACATACCTGAATAACATATCATGATGAGGGTTTAAAATTATTTCTTTTCACATCCATCCACGCTCTTTTTGATGAAAATATGAATTCAAGATTATAACTACTGTATTTGCCGCACTTTTTTTCTTCCAAAAATGGGTCCTAAAATGGAATGTGTCTTATACAATGGTAGCAAGTTAAGGTAAGTTCCATTTCTTCAAACATTTTTTTGTTTCAGCTTGAAGCAATTCATTGCTAGCTTCCTTGTAAATTTTGAGCATTCCAGTTTTATAGGGTTCAGTGGATGCACATGAGTACTATTAATGACCCAGTATACCACAAAGGAATCTCACATCAGAGATAAATACCCCAAGGGCAACTTACAATTGTAAGTACTTTATGTCCTGGGTTTAAGTAACCTTTAAATGGTAATTATTATTTTTATGCCAACAAACTTACTGCTGGTGTTTTTAAACACACAAACAAACACCGGGAAAAAAGTATGATTCAGTTGGGGAATTTAATGTCATACTGGCAAGCTGGCCATGATAGCTTGGTGGTTAGAGCAGCTGTGTGTGAAGCGGTAGATCCGTGATTCAAATCCCGGCTATGGCATTGAATTTTTCATTCCTGATTTCACCTCTTAAACAACACTCAAATTTTAGAGAACAGACAAATGGGAATTTCAGTTTCTCCAAAAGTAATCATTCATCAAGCAAAATAAATATCCGCTAGGGATCGCCTGCTTTACTTGATCAACATCGTGGTGTTCAAGATTTATGAAGAGGTATCCGCTTTGTATGCAGACCAAGACAAAAAATATCCTGGAAAATACGACAAGAACAAAGAGCAAATTGTTGCATTTCATTGATTTGTTATTAATGCAAGAAAAGAAAGGATGAATTTTGCAAATTTGAGGATGAAGATTAAAAGGCAAACACTTTTTCCTTGTTATATTGCCTAGATATTTGATGTATGTGCACACATATTATAATAGTTTTGCAGTAGATGTAGGTACAAGGTGAGCAACTTTTTCCCTGAAAGTCTTAAAAAGTGGGGTGCGTCTTCTATGCTGGTGTATCTTATATGCGTAAATATGGTAATCCTCTAAAATAAGAACAAAGAAACTAAAAACTCCACTTATCTTATTAATATTGTAATTTTCAATATTAATAAGATAATTGGAGCTTTTAGTTTCTAATTTGTTCTTATTTTAGATTCTGTTGCTTCACTATTAGTTGCTTCAATTTTCCATAATTAACGGTAAACTTCATTTATTTCATGAATGTGCTGTTATATTTTAAATTAAAAAGCATTAAAAGAATTGTAAAATAACAATAGCTCTCTGCAATGAAGATATCCTCATTAAGGACACTATTTGTTTAGCAAAATATGTGTTATTTTAATGTTTTTAATCAATTTCAAAATTCTCCCCCTAAAAATAATCAGCAATTTCAAAACTCTGCATGTTTAATAAGCTCCATATATAATAATGTTATACCAAAAATCAAGTAAATATGAAACAGATTCACACCTCTGATCTACAGCTTGATTATTTAGGCCTGACCCTGCAGAAATGCAGAGGAGGAGAAGTTAGTCTTCTGAGTTCTGCTCAGAACTCTGTACTGCCAACCCAAAACCCCTCCCAGAAGATAGTGGACTGTACTGCGCATACAGCTAAGCAAAGTCAGGTCCAAATAATCAAGCTGTACTTGATATGGATACAGCCCTGATTAAGTACAACACAAACTGACAGCTTCACCCAATAGGTAAAGGTAAGGTACAACTAAGTGTAAAATATTATGAAATGACCAGAGCTGCTTAACCTTATTGGCTATACTGCTGTATCCAGCTCCGCCCACCTCCCCAAAAAAATTAGAAGAAACGGTGGTAAATGCAATGAAACTACCTAAATTAGAGGTTTGGCTGAGGATATGGACACTTGTAAAGCCTGGAAACCACCCTGCTACGCTTTATTCTTTTGTAACAAAAGCATTACAAACTGTCCATAATTACCATAATTTCCAAATGATTCCTTTTTTCCTCTTTCATGTGAAATTACAGGAGAAATTATACCAAATCTTATTATTTAACCAACTTCTTTTCATCAGAAGTAATTACTATGTTACTATAATCTGGTTTAAGAGACCATTACTTGCTTTTCAGTCATCTGATGATTCAGATATATTTGAAATTCAATTTAAGAAATCATTTGTAGAAGTTCTTTAAAGACTTCGTCTTGTTGCCACTATGCATGTGCAAAAGAAACTACCAAACCATGTGGTACAAATGCAACCTGCAAAAACAGGTTATTTGAATCCTGTTCATATACCTATACGCACTAACCTAAGTGCTGTAATCCAACCTCACGCTATATTTTTATATCACAGTACCCCATCGTCTGTTCATATACACTAAACCAGGGGTCCTTGCTTAACCTCATGTTAAATTTCTAAGCTACAGGATCCTATCATTTCACTGCATGTTTTTTCACTCAGATATTGGCAGCCCTTTACACCACTGCAAGGCATAAATTTCTCCCTACTGGTAGAAGCACAAAGTAATCAGAGGGGCTGGAAAGGATTTTTGTCTATCTAGCTTCCTACTATTCCTGTGACCAGCAAGTTCTGACATCCAGAAATGTGAATGAAATCACTTACTGATGCGGATGTCGCAGCCATAAGCCTCAGTTTCTGTTGCTGCTTCAGATACTCTTTGTGTTTCTCATTTTGCTCTGCTTGAGATCGGGCTGGCTGCTGTGACCATGCTGTTGTCCCTGGGAACATATTTGGAATGTTGGCTCCTAGAACTGCTGTTCGAGGCTGTGCTGTGGGGAGTGACTGAGGGTATCTATAATGAAAAGACAGAGCAAATTTAGTACATTTAAAACTGAATTTATTTTAAGCATAGAACAATATATTTCCTTAATGTGTTTGTTAGCAGTATAAACTGCTACTGGAATACTCACTTCCTGTGAAAGTGACCTTAAATTTTATTGTAAATGACTAGGTCATTCTTCGTTATTAATTTTAAAATCTATTTCACTGTTTCACAGTACTTCACTAAGTTATTTAAAATATCTAGGCTTTCATGGCAAGCATCTAATTTATAAGATGTATCTTCTGGGCTGTTTTGGCATGGTCTGCTGGAGATGAGTTCCAGTTTTATCATGTCTTCTATGTCATTGTATATCGCACTTGGCAGCTGATTGTGTCAGCAGAGAGAGGAATTGTTTAAATTTCAGTATCAGCTTCTAAAACCAGGTTTATTTTTACCATTTCTTTACATGCAGGCATTTATAATTGTCATATATTCATGTCTTTAATTGTCTTTACTTAATAGCAAGGAATGTTTTGCTGACAAATGCTCTTTCAAGCATTACTGAGTTTTTCACCACACGACACACTCAGGGGTTTGGGCATATTTTGTCACCATACCAACAAAAAAAAAAAACTAAGATAAATAATTATTACTATAGTGCCAGTGAACTACTTTTTACTTCTTTTTTCGGCTTCAATTGTTTCACTACTTGCCCTCAAGGACGAATCACTCTGGACATGGAATTTATCCGTATCAAAAAGAGATATTAAAAGCTTAATATGTTTAACACTGTAATAGAAAATAGTAAGGATGGTGCAGCATATCACAACATTTGCACTACTGCAGAGCACAGCTGTATTAGAAATAAACTCAAATACTTAATACTCGCTGTCTGACAAAGTGTGGGTACTTCAGCAGGAAAGACCAATGTTCAAGTTTAAGAAGCACCTACAAACAGATACAAAAAAACATCAAAATAAGGCAATAAAACAGAGAAAGAGAAGGAAATTTCTGCTAATCCTTGCAAATTTAGTTAAAACCATATACAAAACAGGGTACACCAATGATGCAATGTTACAAAAAAACTCTCTTGAATAGGGTTTAAACTAAACAAGTGCAAAGAAGTGAACCAGTAAGTGATGTTGCTGTGGCTCCATGACCACAGCAACATCCTATAACCGTTTTCATAAGAGTTTAATAGCTAAATTCAATGAAGACAAATTCAAAGAAGATGCTCTTTCATGTCTTTTAAATATGATTTATTTATCACACTACCGTTATGAAACTACAAATTATTGAGAAATGGCTTTCTATAAAACAGGAATTGCAACCAAAGAGTAATGCATATAACAGGTGATCCAAAAGATTCCAAACTGGCTGTGCTGTGTTTTGCCTGTATGCATCCTTGGCAATCATTGCCAACAGCCACTGTCATAGAATAGCGCAGATGAAACCATACATTTTTAAAACTACTTTTAAAGGCTTTACTTACCAATGTTATTAAAGAAGATGCTGAAACTGGCCCCATCGTTGTCCATATATTTTTGGCACCTCTTTAGGAAACTATCCATTACTCATCATAGTTCATGTTGAGAAATGCTGGCAATTTCCTGGCAGATATTTTGTTTTAATTCTTCCAAGATGTGCGTGTTTGTCTTGCACACTTTATGCTTTAAATTACCCCAGAGATAGAAATCACAGATCACCTGGAAATCTTTCTACAAATAGCACTTTCACTTGGCAAGCTGACTGAGTTAATACATATGAATCATAAATAAATACACGCTGTGCAGTGGAAAACACATGCTGAGCTGTAATACACTTTGTGACTAAGTCCATGACAAAATAATAAAGCACACTGGTAAATGACTCAATCACACATTATCACATTAGCTCAATACTGCACTTTCAAAGCAGAAAAAACAAGTCAACCACATGACCTTGTGTACAGCAGCTGTGTTATCATGTTTCTGTGTGTGCAGTCGAAAAGCACTGTGTAATGGTTTGAATGTTTTTGGTTCTCTCTGTAGTATCAGCATATATGAAACTTCTTCATAAAAATAAAATTACGAAAAAGAGAAGATTAAATCTGATAATTGGGAGAAAAAGAAACATACAAAAGCACATAATTTTTGTTAACTAGTACAATTTTTAGTAATACTGCGCCATAGTTCATGTTGAGAAATGCTGGCAATTTCCTGGCAGATATATTGTTTGAATTTTTCCAGGGTATGTGGATCTGTCAGCATATTTTACCTACTTTCACTCCCTGTTGGTATATGGAATTAGCTTCCGGTGTAATTTACTGCATAGTAAATAAGTCTTTATATTACAAAAAAAACTATTATTGGTGGCACGGGACACTGTCATTCCTGTAGGCCATTATTTAAAATAAAAAATTGTTACTCTTAGTGGTGAATACATAGAATTTCCTTTGAGCTATCTTAGAGATAAATAACTTCACAACCTTGCTGTGTATGACCACAGTACGAGACATGCCGGCATTTTGCAAAGACCAACAAATAGCTTAAAGCTGTTCCAAAAAGAATGTTACTATTCCACAATAAAAATTTATAATGAACTTACATGTTCCCTAAAATATTAGACAACGTCTTCAAGAAAGTCTTAAAGTCATGCTTATGTACTCACTTCCAATACGCTAGAGTAATTCTTTAATATCTCAAGCAACAGCTAAATATTCAGTACATAGGGAGATTGCATGTGATGATTACACTTCTGCATTATTACTGCTCTAACGCATGTTTATTGTGAAGTTTATGTTTGAAATAGTGGTGTTTTAAGATTTCTCATTTTTTCTTACATAATGCAAAATGGAGAGAAAAAAGGGCCCTTTCTTTTTGATGGTGGGCAAATTACTAATCATAATGCAATATTCCATAACTGCATTCCCTGAGCTTTGCTCAAGACGGAACCAAACGAACAAACTCCTACTGTTTTCAAGGTCCAGCTGTCATAACTAAATAATTTATGCAATTACACAAGAATAATGAAGTCTAATGACATCGGCAATAAGATAGGGTAAATTCCTGTAACATACGTTGAATTCAAATACTGAACAAAAAAATTAAAATTAAACGAAAAAAGCAATTAAACCACATTTTAAAACAAAATATTACAAATACCTGTTCGCCATGTTCACTGTTTTATTATGTCAATGGTACTTATGAATATATGATGCCATTCTGAACAATCACTTAGGCTTAACTTCCATTATTACATCATCTCTCAATTTTCTTCATTTTAAAAGTAACCTTTTTGTGGTTAACATAACCTTTCAGTCACAATGTCAGATTTAGGCAATTTTACTTAATTCGTACTTCTATGGTTGGTAACACTGGAAATAATGTTGTCTATACACTTAACTACCATACCGCACTGAAATAGTCACAGGTTCTGTGAGTTATATGTTCTGTGTCTAAAACAGAGAGATACCTGCTTGACTTAACATTATCAAAATCATTGCTTACAAGTTGACTGCAGGAGTGCGAGACAAGGGATGAAGGAATACCGGGAGATGCCCATAAGTTCTAAAGCAAATAGTTAAGTACAGAGGGGGCATTGCACCCTTCTTGTACTTCTTTGTATTGGTTGTATTCGTGCATTGAATTTTTAAGTTCCAGTTCTATCTCTCAAACATTGCCTACACACGGCTTGTGTGTTTAAAAACACCAACAGTAAGTTTGTTGGCATAAATAAATAATAATTACCATCTGAAGGTTATTTAATCCCGGGACAAAGTACTTGTAATAGTAAGTCACCATTGGGTTAATTGTCTCTGATGTGAGACTGCCTTTGTGGTTTACCGGAAGAAATACGAACTTGTTTGCGAATTTAATGTCATTCTGGTAGGTTGTCACAGTAGCTTAATGGTTAGAGCACCCGTCTGGTAAACTGAGAGTCTGTGGTTCAAATCCCACCTGTGGCATTGAATTTTTAAGTTCCTGTTCTACCTCTCAAACTTATTCTGTTTCATGGACAATAAGTAAAGATGTGCGTGCGTGGGCGCGCGCGCGTGTGTGTGTAGTAATGTGTTTAATGGCGTATTTCATTCACTACATACGGCACCTCAGGCGGTGACACTGGCAATACATGAAATGAAATGGTATTTGGAAAGGGACTTTTTTGGGGGGGAAGGAAACATTTCAGGGCCAAACCTAGAGTATCTTTCCAACATTTGACGGTTTTGTGCCGTTGTAATTTTAAACCTAATTCATCTGTGTAATATTCTTAACTATACGCAATCATTAATGTGCTTTACATTACACATAGTAATTAATACATGCATATATTAATAGATCCTAATCATGTGTTTCATTGATACATAAAGTTCCTTCTTTATTATCATGCAAATAACATTCATTGTTTTAACTCATTAGGTTTATTGTGCTTTCAGCATGGATGAGATCTATTTTTATTTATAAAATACTTACAAGCACGTCAGTAGAATAATTAAGTCTTAAGCACGTTCTTGAAGTATGATTTTTGTGACGATTAACTGGAATAAAGGAGTTTTGCTTGTGAATGCGGTAACATAACATAGGCGTCGCGAAGGGAGAGGACGAGGGGGCCGCCCTCCCCTCCAACCCCTTGGAAGCTAATGCACTCAATGTGCAATAAATTACTGATTATTAGACTATTATTTTAATTTTGATGTAAAGAACAATTTTTATTTAGCACAAATTAATACTAATTGAATCATCCTGAAGATGCTGGACGCAGTTTTCAGCGAAACGTCGAAGGCAATCCAACTCGACCACAGCGCACAAGCTCAGAAAATCTACTTAACATAGTTGACAACACCGGCCGTGAAAGCCTCAGCACCTATACTATAACGTTTGACAACAAAATAATGAATTGCCAACATGCGCCCTTCCCCCTGGAAGTGTCTGCCAACGCCCATGTAACATAACTTGGTCAGCAAGTCGACCAGCTTTCAATTAATTTATAGGTCCTGTCTTAGCTGTGTGTTCTATTCTCCTATAGAATTGCATTAAAAGGTTCGGTCGTAATATTAAAGGATGCCGTTTATACTGTTTAAGCAATATTAATCGATTACAAAGATTACAGATTACAGATTATTTTATTAAAAGAATTTTGTCTGGTGCTGGTACATGGGGCCCAGCGTACAGACTTAATTTATCATTGGATTACAATTTTTTTGATATTTACAACAAATATACATTGGGTTTTAAGAAAACCCATACAGTGACCCTCTTTTGGGCCACCGAGAACAGTTCTCTTGTGTATAGTTCTTGGGTATGTGTTTATATTTTGTTTTTGTCTTTTTTCGCTTTTTTCTTGCTATATACATATTTTTTACACACATGCATTCTCTCATTCACTCTGGCATATCATGTGATATGCCCTCATGCACGCACACACACATACATACACGCACGCACACTGGGCACTTCAAGTGAGCGTCCCGCTCGCACATGTTTGCTGGGCACACGTAACTATGCGTCCCAGCATTATAACAAAGGACTATATACACACGTTAACTATATACACTATATATACACCATATATACACTATGTACACTCCGCGGTTATCCTGGGCGGGGCAGGGTGCAGCTCCTGACCTGTTCCCTGGGGTGCAGGCCTCTAAGGTAGCGTGTGTGCGGCCTAGGGCCGTGTTTGCGTGGACGCGCATCAGTCGGTGAGCCGAGTGACGTTTAAAACATTTTAATACGAGCATGCTTCCGATGCTTCGGCTCACCTTTGCCGATATTGGCAATGACATAATTGTCGTGGTTTCTGATGCGCGCCCACGCGGCAGTGGCTCTTTTTGTAATTGCCTCGGGTATGGATGGGGTCTGGGTTTCTTGGTGAAGGGTTTGATTAGTGGTTAGGATGGTAGCAGAGAGGATTTTTCGGAGGGAGAGGTTTTGGAGGGTTTGGATGGTCTTCAGGGCGGTTTTTGAGGCATTTGCCCAGGCCACACACGCGTATAGAACTACCGATAAAATAAAAGCTTTATACAAGACGAGTTTGGACTTCAGTTGCAGCTGTTTGCTGCGGAAGATGGGGGCGCATAACTTTAGCCGCTGTCTGCCTTTGTTGGCGCTATTTTTTATGTGGGTGGACCAGCACATTGTGCGGTCCAAGGTAACCCCTAAGTATTTAACTTGCCGACGGCAATGCAATACCTGACCACCGACCATTAGGTCCATTGCCAAAGTGTGATGCCGCTTAGAGAAATGAATCAGCTGGCATTTGTTGGGATTAATTTTGATTTTCCAGTCATGTTGCCATGAAAGGAAGTTGTTAACATAACGTTGCATTTCTGCAAGGCCAAAATGGGGATTTCTATGGTGGTTGTATATTGCAGTGTCGTCGGCGTACATGGCGACCTTACATCTGGCGTCCACTGGGAAATCATTGGTGAATAATATGTACAAAAAGGGGGACATAATTGCCCCTTGTGGGACGCCAGCCCGCATCACTCTCTCCCGTGAGGAGGAGCGGCCCACTTGGACGTAAAATTTCCGTTTTTCTAAAAAATTGTGCATCAAATATAGATAATTTTGAAGAGCCGGGAAATTGTGGTGCAGTTTGTAAATAAGGCCATTGTGCCAGCACCGGTCGAATGCGGCTTCTACGTCCAGAAATAGCGCCAACGTTGAAGCCCCATTGTTAAATTGCTCTGTTACGTCATCAGTTAGTCTGAGAAGCTGTAAATCAGTAGAATGTCCTTTTCGAAAACCAAACTGTGAATTTGATAGTTCATGAGATTCCGAAACTTGTTTTTGGAGTCGAAAAAGTACTGCTAAACTCTGGAGTATTTATCATTGTTTTTAATGTAAGCGGACACCTTTCTTAAGTACAGAGTTGGCGTGGTCATTGGCTTCAACTGCCTTGCATGGATGGTGAAAGCACGCCATCTCTCGGGATTCCCTCCTCCCTGTGCGAGACCTCATACGACGACTGCAGTTAACTATGCAGACAGCATAGTGTGACGTACGTCTCACCCCTTCCAGTAGTTGTACAGTCCCGTGAATTGGAACTGCACCATCACAGAACACTCTATTGCACCATTCTCAGCGTGTTTACACATTGAAGTCAAGTGACTCGTAGATCAATGCCTAAAACAACTTACTTATGAAGTACAAAACTAAGTGATTTAGTGGAACAATTCGCACGTGATATATTTCCTAGAGAAGAAGCTGTTATATGTGCTGTGTGTAATTTCAAATTCTTACGAACTAAGACGTACTATTTTGAAAGATATTGTGATATTAATACACGCAAGCAAAATATTGATCACAAATCATACAAGAACCAATCGAGTTCGAATAGTCGACCACAATGCAATAAAAATGTGTGACACGATGATACATGCAAATATTGCACTCAAAACATGGACAATCCCTACTTTAAATCATTTCTGAAAAAAATACACAAATTAACATATTCCAGGAGAATCAATTATATGAAAAGAATATTTGCCAATTTGATACCAGAATATGATTGGCAAAATTCGAGAACGCGTCAGTGATCAGAAAATATGGGTTTCAGTGGATGAGTCTACAAACGTAAGTGGTAGATATGTGGCAAGTGTGATAGATATGTGGCAAGTATAATGGTCGGTACACTTTTCGAGAACTGTGTAGAGGAAAAATTGTGCTCTGCAAAATTTGCGTAGTACAAAAACTAATAGCTTTGTAATATTGAACAGTTTGGTGAAAAAAATAGGACAATAAGGATGTATGTTTATTTCACGATGCAAGTTATTTTCTTGGAAACTTTTTGAATAAAGCAAACACATTTCCTAACCTTTATTTAACCTTTTTTCGAGGGCACTAAAGCTCATTGTCTCCAAACATAAGCGGGGAAGGAGTGCAGATTCACTGAATCACTTATGCAACTACCTTCAATAAAGAAAGGAAAAAGGGAGGAGCTTAAAATATTTCATTAACATCGCATCAATTAGGTACTAGCACGTCCAAAATGTAGGATTATTGTGTGTACAACAATGCATACAATTACCTCGCAAGGAACCAGCTCATGGTGTGTGGGTCAGGCGTACAGTTCTTGCGAGGTAAATTTACGCTCGCTGCAGAACAGCACAAGCACAAATAACTGGCGCTAAGGAGCTCACACTCCCGCAGCCCACTTATACAGATAACCCGACCTAACCAAGAATCGAACTTGCATGTGAGGTAGAGGCCTGCACGGGCCGATTTTCTTAGGCCCGGCCCGGCCCGGCCCGGTACCAACCAAGCCCGGGCCCGGCCCGAGCCCGAGAATAATCTATAGGCCATGGCCCGGGCCCGGCCCGAGCCCGAGAAGAGTGTATAGGCCATGGCCCGGGCCCGACCCGAGTCCGATTCTGCAATTTTCTTTTAAACAAAATTATCCTGCAGTTATTGACAATATTGACAATATTATTACTATTATTATTTATTTATTTTCTAAAATGCAATTTTGGTCCAAATACTTACGTTAGCGAATGTTGGGTACCTGCATAAATAACGTTAGTACATTAATATTGTTTTGAGATCATGATATTGTCTCGGTAAAGCCTTAGAAATAACCTTTTTTTTTTTTTTTTTCAAGTTTGAAGAAAAGGTTATTGGTGTGTTTCTAAGGGTTTATCGGGGCAATATACGATTATAAAACAATATTAATGTACTCAATCTGTTGTAAGCTATCCGCAATTGGCCAAAGCAGAAATTAGGAGGTGGGAAGTTTAGGCATTATAAATCTCTAAAATAGGGAGGCAAAAAGACATTATAAATAATTAAAATAGACAGAAAAAAGGAATTATAAATACTAAAACAGGCAATAAGAGAAACCCAATAATACATTACACTATTCAATAACTGATCGTCATATTTTAAAGAACTTCAAAGTTTTAAACGAAGTACTGCCGCGATAGATGTCCCCTATCTCGTTATGATAGGTTGGGGGGGGGGGGCGCAGAGTTACATCTGGTGCAATATACTTAAATGATAGGATTCTTGATGAATCTTTCACAAAGATCTTCTTAATACTGGAAATCCATTTGCAAACATCCAGAAACAAGCATCGTATCTCTTCTAACACCCTGTGAAAGCCATGTGCTACGCAGGTCACGTGAAGCATGTTTGGAAATAACACTTGTAACGCTATTCCAGCCTTTTTCATATATGATGCAGCGTCACTGATGAAAAGTAAGGCGTCGCATTGAACCTCTTCAGGCCGCAGCAAATTTAATGAACTGGTGAATAAGTGCGCAATAGTTCGATTGTTAACTTTCTCAAGACACTCTGAGTAAGCAGGAATAATTTCATTTATTCATCTTCTGTAGGATCTAATCGTCCATTAACAAATTGGCAATGAAACGACCTATGGTATCAGTTGACTCGTCGATATTCGTCGATATCCCAGATCATCTTATTTTCATTTTATCTTTAGTTATTTCGATTGTGTCATCGTAACATTCGGTTAAGTAACATTTTCACAAACTTGACTCGCTAGGTACAGATTGGTTAGTATACTTCTCCAAAAACTGTGATAATGTAGGATTCTGTAATTTCCAGAAAGGGGTTCTGGCGCTGAAGAAAGCTACATAAGTCGAATGCAAACTGGGATTTTTGACTCGATGTTGCAATTACTGTTGGAAGCAAAGGAATCTTCTGCCTGTAGCCCTGTTTGATTGTGCCGATATGTTGTGATATATAATACTTCTTTTCGTAGTTCACTGACTGCTCGCGTATTTTGCATGTGAGTACTTTACCGTCGGTACAAAATATGCCGGATCCAAAAGTATTAACATAACTGTGTAATTTAGTGCGTAAGGGAACATTGAATTTCGACATCTTGCTGCTAGCTATAACAACGTCGCAATGAAAACTGAAAGAAAATCAAAGTTAGACCCGTACCTGCTCATTATTGCATTTTAAAATAAACATACGTGATAATCCAAATGCTTTCTTTATCTATACATTTATTTGCGCGGCAGCACTCATTGTTGCAAAGAAAATAATGAATTGAATGAGGGACGCCTATGTCGTATGCAACTTAAAGACAATAATATACATTCGGCGAAAAAACTTTCATTGTCACGGTCTAACGGTTGTTGAAATAAAATGTACCTGAAGAAAATGTTTAATAATTAATAAATAATATATAAATAATGAAATAAAGGCAACAAAAAGCATATATTTTGTAAAATAGACATATTAAAAAGGGAGAAAAAGGCAATATAAAACTGTGGCATTTCAATCACAAAAGTATAATTCGTACAGATTCACTTTCAAATTGAAGATAAATTTGACGCATTTAAAAAGGCACTCCGCCTAAGTTCCGGTCTCTGGTTATAATTATTTCTACGATGGATATGTGCATGCCTGTGCATGTTTTAAATCAAAGTAAACATTAGTTATAAGTTATTGGCCTAAGGACTCACCATGTTTAATGACCCAAATTGTCGTGCAGAAAGAGAATGGAATCCACACTCTGGCTGCTCAGGTTGGTTCGACGTTCTTCAATAACTAATCCTGCTGCACTAAAGTTCCTTTCAGTATTCGCACTTGGTGAATGTTACCACCTTTTGTACGAAAAGTCCCTT
This sequence comes from Tenodera sinensis, assembly GCA_030765045.1. Lineage (NCBI taxonomy): Eukaryota > Metazoa > Arthropoda > Insecta > Mantodea > Mantidae > Tenodera > Tenodera sinensis. The sequence goes on from CM060965.1 coordinate 155,425,552, forward strand.
CAATGTCTTTGGTTACCGGTATAAAATGCTGACGAGATATTTTTTTGTACATATAACTTGGTTGTAAGACAGAAGGGCTATGAAAAATAAAAGTGTCACAACTTGTATGTTGCAACTTGGTGATGCTGACTAATGAGCAATGGCCCTGATGTATGATATATATATATATATATATATATATATATATATATATATATATATATATATATATATATAGTGATTCATTTCACGATAATAATAAAATAAACGTTTTAATTTGGAGAAATGCTGAACAATAATGATGCAGTAACATTACTACAGCGTCAGCCACAAAACAAACTGTAATCGTATCAGTATAAACATTGATGCTATATAAACGAATCAAATACGCCTTGGGTTCGAGATAAGAGTGTAAGATTTTATACGTGGAATGGATTGAATTGAAGTGAGAAATGATATAGTTGCAAACCCTCTCATTCTGTGCTTTGACTAGCATCAGTAGCAGCATTTGAAACGTGTCAGCAGAATAATAATTTAGAATTCCTAGTAAAGAAACGTTGCGGTGATTGTGCTATTCTCGACATTTCAACATAGGTGACCGACAAATATGATCAATATGATCATTTTTTGCCTCCTAAGTGAATGTACCACTGAAATTTAGTACAAATCTCGCAAAACATTACTTTGTATTCCATGGCTTTAAAAATACTAAATGTGTTTTGAGTTTTTATATTACAAATACTTGTAATTGCATAATGTACCCTAAAAATGTAGAATAACAATGTTTTTCATTTTAAAATTTAAGGTTTTGGAAAATTATGTTTTCATTATATTCACTTTTTGAAAATGTCACATGATGCAGTTTTTATGCAATTCTTCGTATCATTCCCAAAACACAAACAACTAAATCTGCCATATTTTTCTTTTGAACGCTTTTGAGTTACTAAAGAAATTTGCAGCTTATAAAACTTTATACTAGAAATTTCAAGCGACAAAATTGAAAAACTATTGTCTTTTGAGCTGAGACTAATAAAACAAATTTGTATGGCAGATAATATAATCAGGTAAATATAATAGAACCTTAAAACTAGGCATTTTTTTCTTAATTTCGTCGTGTAGAGCATTTGGCATAACATAATAAAATCCGGATTCAACATTTCGTAATTCGGAAACTAAACACACTAAAATTCAAAGCCCTCTAATGCTGGTATAAGACAGCATTGAAAATAAATGTTCAGCTAACTTGGCTGAAAAATTTTAAAAATCCATTTTCAGTTGTTTATTCCCTTAATTTTCAAGCCCGGGCCCGGCCCGAGCCCGCCCTAGTCCAGCCCGAGCCCGGCCCGAGCCCGACAAGCATTTTTCAAATTTAGGCCCGAACCCGGCCCGCGGGCCGGGCCGGGCCTAGGCCCGAGGGCTTGGCCCGAGCCCGTGCAGACCTCTAATGTGAGGCAGATACGTCAGGCCAATACCAGAACAAGAGGCTTATTTTCTTCTTACACCGCAACTATAAATGGTGTTGGTAGAACTGTCAACTTAGAAAAAAGGTTAATTTTCTGAAGTAATTGCATTTACTATGAAAAAATAAATGTAATAGTATAGCGTGAAATCACTGTAACTATAGCTACCATTCACAGAAAAAAAAGTTTGTAGCAACGAAGCTTGCAACAATTTAAGTACACTCAATTAGCTTGGCATTTTGTTAGTATAAAAACAATTTTAGTTTTCTGAATAACTTCATCACCTAGCAATTCCTCAAATATCTCTGCAATATCTATATGCAACCAGGACAATCATCTGCCTCTGTAGTGTGGTAGTTTTTTTTATAACGTACCTGTCTCACAACTTAGAGGTCACGAGTTCGAATCCAACATTATGTTGGAGGACGTTAATATGCAAAATATTATTATTATTATTATTATTATTATTATTATTATTATTATTATTATTATTATTATTATTATTATTATTATTATTATTATTATTATTATTATTATTATTATTATTATTATTATTATTATTATTATTATTATTATTATTATTATTATTATTATTATTATTATTATTATTATTATTATTATTATTATTATTATTATTATTATTATTATTATTATTATTATTATTATTATTATTATTATTATTATTATTATTATTATTATTATTATTATTATTATTATTATTATTATTATTATTATTATTATTATTATTATTATTATTATTATTATTATTATTATTACGATAGTAATAAATTGAGTGAGTGAATGAATGAATCAATGAATAAATGAATGAATAAATGAATGAATGAACGAATAAATAAACAAATACATAAATAAATAAAATAACAAAAAAGCCGGGACCACCATTTTACAACACAGTATTAAACTATAATTAAACGAAAGACGAGCTCAAGTAAAGTTAAACTGAGGTAATTGAAGATCAAGGTATATAATGTTAAGTAAAACTTAAAGCTATAATTTAGGCCTTACCTGGGGCAGAGGTACCTTTTTATAACACTGGAACTAAATTTACAGTTGGAGAGAGAATAAAAACATGCATGCATACGTATGTAGATAGGCATGAAACATAGAAGCTTTATTGTTGGTATACATAAATTTATAAAGCATTATTATTGTTCTTGGGTGTTCAAACTGGGAATAAGATATACATAGGTTTAAATTTCTTTAAAAAGACTCTGCTGTTGAAAATTTGTGCAGCTACAGCATGATACATTGTTGTAATATTTACATTTGTTATCATATGATAAGGTATAGTCTTACATACTGCAAAGCCAATCCAGGATGTAAATAACAGCAAATACAATCAATACTATTAGAACTAATTTTCCGCAATTATATATTTTAGGGATGACAATGCGCCTGCAACCTCCTTTAGCGCGTTCTAGGACACTCAGTGCATGTTGGTAATACCATCTGCTTGCAGCACGCGTACGTTGCTTATCCTTCTTAGTCATTTTTCGAAGCTTCAAAGTAACTAGCAGCACCACCATAACTGTCACCACATAAGGAACTAATGGTAGCAACAGGAAAATTAATCTTGATAATTCATTTCGTGGCTTCCAGATACAGAAGTATAACAATAATAGCGCCAGTATAGTACGAAAAGGTTTTGTTATCTCTCCGCGATTAATGTTATAACTGTATCTGAGCTTATAAAAATAGAACTTACATCTTTTTGGTGGCACATAAAGGAAAAACAGAAATAGTGAGATATAAACAGTAATAAAACGCGGGAATGTTATTCCCAGAAATGGGCAAATCACCCTCACAAACACCCAACAAGCAAATAATATTGCACAAAAGGCAAATGCAGTTTCAGCTACAGCCCTCCAGTTGACTATCCGAATAAAGGAATGAACTGTAGAGAAAAGAATATTCACCGCGTAATACATGATCTTACTTATCTCAATGATGAACTCCAAGGAAATTACGAGTAATGTCAAAAGTATTAGCGAAGAAAGACTGAGTGCAGCATGAAGAACCAAATGCCTTATAGATGCTTCCAGTTTTGAGTATGTGTAACAGCCCTTCACCGCTAACAGAATCAGCAACACAGCACCAACTTCACTTTCTCTCATTATCAGAGCAAAATAATTCTTCAGTTTATTTCTAGCATCGCTGGTAAATAAGATCAACCAGAATTTTCCATCTGCAATCGAATCTTCCATCGAGTATTTGCACTCCAAGATACCGCTATGATTTCTTTCTATTGGTAAGTGTGGTTTAAACATTATAATAACCCATTCTGTTGCAATCAGTGTCAAGTAGATAAAATCTTTCTCCTCTGCTTCTAAAAATATATCGACAGCTAAGAGGAAGGGAATCATTACGTAAGAAAGAATTGTGTACACTATAATTCTCGGCGTATGTTTTAAATACTGTTGAATACTTGCCATGTAGAATATCACTTTGTGATGTTTAATCATGAAATCATAAGCAATGATCGCTGAAAGTGCAAACCACTGTGCTGCTGTTAACGCTGCATCTGTCTGCAATATTTGCAATAACATTCGAAGACCAACATTTCCTCTATCCATTAGAATATGCACTAAATTACTGTTAAATTAAATGAAGGCTTTAAAAGCTGCTGTGTTATTTTGTGTGAAAAATTCATTTGTTACTAACGAGCTTCATTTTAAAGCTTTGAGCGTCGCCTTCTTACTCACCACAGAACACTCTATATAGTTACTCACTATATTAAAACACGCAATGTTAGACTCCTTGCTATACCCCACAGAAAATATAACATTATGCACATCATTGGCACAGTCTTATCATATATACATCGGTGTCACCCGCAGTTATATTAAATACTCAAAAATCATCACATTCCTAAATGATAGTGTACCCAGTTTGAAACTACCTCCTCTCTTAAAGTCAGACCAAAAATTAAAATTCCTAAACTAATATATTTTTTGCTATCTGTTATTTCTTTGGGATGCTTCTTTGCCTAAACATAAAAAGAGACCTATCACTATTAGACACTAATAAAATTATTAAGGGAACATGGTACTTAATATGATCAAAATTGACATTTTTCAGGTTTTGGTATGACAAAATTCTCATGTGCTTCTAGTTTAAGAAAATATATACTTTAATGTGTTTCGATCATTTTAAGGTGTTTAAATAACGTTTTCAACATAGAGCGCACCCCTTTAACTCCCTAAGTTATGATTATAAAGTTTCTTTGCTTTCTAAGACAATAAAATCACTGGGTAAATTGCAACTAGACTTTTTATGTTCTCTAACCCCAGACTATACACCCGAGAGCCCGGAGGTGGAGGACCTGCCTGGCAGTTTTATGGAGTTTCTTCCTGGGAGACAGGAGTTGATTTCCGCGGTGACGATCGACGAACTACAAATGGCTCTTCAACGGCACACTCACTCTTCTACGCTGAGTCCTGACGGTATTTCCTACGATATGAATCGTAATTTTCCGACCAATCTTCTCCACCTACTTACTGTGTGCTGTTCTCACATCCGTACCACAGGAACTTTTCCCGGAGGTTGGAACACTTTTTACGTGCTCCCTATCCTCAAGTCGGGTGAAGAAGCAGCACGCTATAGACCGACAGTGCTCGCCTCCCTACTTCGCAAGCTGTTGGAACAAATATTGCTTTCGCGGCTGTCCTTTTACCTGGAAAGCGTTGGCCTCTGGCCGAAGGGACAGTATGGATTTCGCAAGTCTTTTTCTACTACGCATAATCTTTTACAACTTACCCACAACGTTCGAGTCTCGTGGCATCAGAACCAAGGGGTTTTGGCCCACTTTGTAGATATTTTCCATGCTTATGATTCTGTGTCTGTTGGCCCATTAATACAAGGATTACGCCAATTTAGCTTCCCACCTTCCCTACTTACACTTTTTATCAACCTTCTGTCAAATCTCCGCATTTACCTTCATCCTCGCTATATGTTACAATCCCCACGTTTATGTTCCCAAGGTCTCCCCCAGGGCACGTCCCTTAGTCCTCTCCTTTTTATCCTATACATTCACACATTAAGTACATTGCCGTTTAGGCACAGCCAACTTCTTTTATATGCCGACGACTTAGTTTTATACTCCCAAACCCTCTACATACTGTGCGTCAGTCCCTGATCACCCTTCAGGCCAATTTAGACCTCCTACTTGGGAAACTCAATGACCTAGGACTGAAGGTCCACCCTGACAAATGCGTATCGGTTTATTTAAACGCGGCCCACCTCTGCTATATGCAAATATGTCTATTGGGGAGAATCCTCTTCCTTTAGCTCGATCCGTCAAATTTCTTGGGTTACACTTGGACCATAACCTGAGTTGGAAATCGCAGGCGATGCACCTACATTCATCCCTCTTGGCTTCTAGTACCCTTTTCCGTTACTTGCAAGGGCGTAATTGGGGGGAGGGGGTACACCCCCAGAGTTAATACCACATATACTTATCTTTATGTCAAGCTAAATTAGATTACGGTTTGATAGTCATTACTCATCTTCCTAAGGTGTGGCAGAGGAAAACAGACTCTGTCCTTTACCGCACTGGCAAAGCCATACTTGGGGTAGGGGGCAAACCTTCTATGAAAAAGGTGTTTACGGAGCTGGGAATGCAGCCTCTTCTGCAACGGCAGGTAGACCTCGCAGTCCGATTTATTGTCAAATTATTCCAATACCGAGAAAATCTCAAAAATCCGATTTAGAGTTGCCGTTACACCGGCCTACTTATTTAAAATCCGCCAAAGAGCCTCCCCAAATTGTGATTGTGGTTCCTACGGTGATATCAACCATATCCTTTTTAATTGCCCCTTACATACACTTTCTGTTACGCTATTTATCAGCACACTAGCCCAACGTTATGGCAATGGCCCATGGAATATCTCATCTCTGGTATATAATGCTGATACCCGCTTGCCACAGCTACTACTTTGCCATCTCGTTAACTGCAAAATGAAACTATGAACTGTGATCCAACCCTCCTTTAGTGATGCATCGTTTCTCTCATTCTCCTATTCATTTCGATTCGACGCAGACATCGATTACTCCTACCCGGAGAGTGATTGTGCTTCCACAAACCCCAAACAACAACAACAAAAAATTCTGTTTTGTTATCACTGGCTACACAGTAGTGTCATGATGCCATATCTATTCCCGTTGCCTTGATGGTGCTTCTTTGTCTTTCTTTAATGTAGTAAACAAAAGTGTTGATTCGAGTTAAGTTATTTTTTAGTTTTCTAAATGCAATTTAGAGTTGATGAATCATGTCGTAGGCGCGTGGGACTCCATCTTGTGCATTAGATAGCGTGGTGAAAAAGAACATTTTTTGGAATTGAAAATAAAGATATCACTTTTCTCTCTGGCTTGGTAGAGCTCAGTCGACGGCTGGCTACATTGACTGGCAGAAGGAGCTTTCTATTTGCTTTCGCAGCGTTCAGGTGTAAGGTGATTGTCACAGGACGTGTGTGCATCTAGTGCAGCGATACTAAGCGTCAAATAGACCCACCACTCCTTGATTGTTCATTTTCTTATCTTATTTTCCCTTTACCTTACTATATCCTATTGTTAATCATTTTTGTTTGCTTATTTGTGGTACAGTGTTTTTCTTTGTGTGTTCATTGTGTGTTCTTTGTGTGACGGCGATTTGGAGGGGTTCCCACAATGGAGAAGGATCGTCCGCAACCTACGAAAGACCCACCAGGGCCCGTGCTGCCCACAGATAGGTTTCTGGACACCGATTTGGGGCAATATGAAGTCTATCTTGTTCCCTTACAAGAAGAACGTAAGTCATTGCTATTGGTAAACTATTGCATACACTCATACGGGAATACACTCTATCCGCCCAAGTGGCAACCGCAAGGTTATAGACACCTTTACTGCTGCCGCTCAGGCAAACATTTTGTTACAGTCTCCTTTATTGGCGATCCATCACTTGAAGGGCTGTATTCCCTTTAGTCTTCTTTATAAGCAGGGCATGGCCACCAGGTAGACAGGGATTGCCCGGAATCTGAGATTTTGATGGAATTACAGGCCAACGGTCGTTGCCCGGTTAACAGTGTCCGCCGGTTAAACAGGAAAGTTGCGGGCGACCGCATGGTACAATACCTACCGGCCACATCCATTGTAATTACATGGTGAGCAACCTCCCTTCCAGACCCAATGTGTGCGTTGTGGTGATGCCCATTCACTTTCCGCATGCTCATCTGAAATGGCTCGTTGTATTCATTAGGGGGTCCACATGAAGGCCAATTAGTCAGACTGTTCGGAACGAATACGCCAACTGCAAATACAACGCCTGATGCTCTCTGAAAATTGCACCCTTTTACATGCGACTAAACAGGTACCACAGAATATTCAGAACACCCGTCGTTTCCACAAAGAGTTTCCGAACACACTGGAATAGGTCGCCGTCCCTGCTTTGAGTAGTTTACGCTCAGTGACGCCCCCAATTTGTCACATTTGCTCTTCTGATGCTACATCTCAGCTCCCTTTGGCCACATCAAAAAAGCGCAAAGTTGAGAAACGGCAGAAAGATACATTACAGCATGACCCTCCGAAACTCCTAAAATCTTACTTTGATACTCTTTACGCTCCGTCGGGTAGATACCCCTCGGTTTCTCACTCAGCTATATATCCCTCTGCTGGGGGTGACGGCCACCCTATGTTGCCGAGGTTGATTACTGGAGACCGGTCCTCCGCTTCTACAAGGGCTAGCCACTACCAGTTGAAACTCTCAGAATGCTTCAGTCGTGACTGTGGGCTCCATTTGTCGGAAACCCAAATGCACCAACTTCTGGATTACGCTCGGAAGCTTCTTACCGGCTATTCTTATGACATTACTCATACCACCGTCTCCTTGGAAACTCTAGTTTCCAACCATGCTTAATCTTATGCAGTGGAACGCCCGAAGCTTACATTCGAAACTTCCGGAACTAACATTTCATCTATGTCATTATAACAGTCATGTGGCAGCCTTTTGTGAAACGTGGCTGAAACCGGGTCTACGCTTTTCTCTCCCTTCCTTTTGCATTCTCCGTTCAGATCGCGCGGATGGTGGTGTAGCACTCATGGTACATCAATCTCTTTCCTCTACGGAGTACACGTGTTCGTACACTCCATTAAACGTACAATCAGTACGAATACTGCTCGGCTCCCTCACGATTATTGCACTATATAATCCCACTACTTCTCATCCTGTTGAGGCACAATGGAATCGGTTCTTCCAACACTTGCGGCAACCATTTATTATCTTGGTCGATTTTAATCTCCGACACTCCTTTTGGGGCGATTATCTCGATACGAGGGAAGGTGCTGCCCTAGCACACTGCCTCCTTCATCGCCAGATTAGCTGCTTAAATCACCCTTTACCTACATGCACTCCTGCACCCGGTAGCGTTCCAGCACTGCTTCACTTGACCCTGTGCAGCCCTGGTCACTCTTCTCTTTGGGATTGGTCCATTTTGCCCGATTCGTGGGGAAGTGGCCATTTCCCTATATTGCTGCAATGTCGCCCGTTTTTCCACTGTGACGCCTCGTCGTCGACTACCTCATATAAATAGGGATAATTTCCGCAGTTTTCTTACTGGGCCTAGGGTTATTGTCAAATTCTCGTGGGATTCATAAGTGTACTGAATTCAAGGATATCATACATGTCTACTTCGATACCTTTCACCCTACTACGTGCCTCGTGCCAGGAGACGACGATTTCTTGTTTGGTGAACCCCACAAGCAATGGCCGTATACCGGCGCTCGCTATCCCTCACGGATTATCTGCATTATAAGCAGGGCGTAGCGGTGAAAAGACGGTATTTCCGCTCAGTCAAGAGACTTCCTCGGCTACGGAAGTTCAGTTCCTTTTCTTTCGAAACGCCTATGCAGGAACTGTGAACATGGTATTGTTCCTTTAGGGGTGAATTGCCTGCACGTAGTTTGCAGAATCCTGTAGAACCTGAGGTTTTCACTACTAATTTGTTGTATATGTGTACGCCTGATTCGGCATCACCGCCTCCACCTTACATGCTATCACTGGTTTCCATGCCTGAGGATCCCTTGCTGAATCCTTTCACCCAGTCGGAGTTTGTAGTTGCTCTCTCTGATACTAAATCCACCTCTCCAGGTGCTGATGAGATCTCCTATGCGATGCACCGGCAGCTGCCACAATCCTGGAAGGAGCAACTTTTACTTTGCTTTAATTATTTTCTGAGTTATGATATTCTGCCTGTTACCTGGAAGCACTTCACAGTTCTCCCCTTCTTAAAATCAGAAAGATCACCCACTTCTCCCTCCAACTTTCGACCCACTGCTTTATCCTCTTGCCCCGCAAAATATATGAACGCCTACTTACCACCCGGCTGTACCATTGACTGGAACATCAACATTATTTCCCCATATGGTACAATGGCTTCCGCAGAGGCCGTTCTACTCTCGATAGCTTATCCCTTCTGGAAACATATATCTACTTATCCTTTCAAGAAAATGCTACTCTCGGCGCACTTTTTCTAGACATCACATGAGGTTTTGATTGTGTTTTGCTGCTCATACTTTTTAACCGTCTGACCCTCGTCGGCGGCCCAGCGCGGTTTTGTAACTTACTATATCAAATTTTTGTGTAGCGCCGGCTTACAGTGCGTTCTGGGGGTACTGTAGTGGGACCCCGGACTACAAGTGAGGGCTTGCTACGGGGTTCGTGCCTTAGTCCACTCCTATTTCTGGTTTACATCACAGGAATGGTGGAGGTGGTTCTGCCTCATGCTCGCTGCTGTTGTACGTGGATGACATTGTTCTATACATGTCTGGTGGCAATGTAGCCCAACCTCGTGTTTCCTTAAATAACGCCGTGACAGCCTTGCGAGGGTGGGCAGACTCCAACGGACTCACGGTGAATATAGAAAGCTGCTCTCGTCCATTTTTTCCGCACTCGTCGCCACATTCGCCTTCCACCAGTTTACTGGGATTTCCAACCTGTACGAGGTTAATACATACACCTTGGCTATCACGTTTGATCGTCGGCTAACCTGGCGGCATATATTTCTTGTTTATGCAACAGGTTGGACAGTAAGCTCAACTTCTTTCGTCCTATACTATGGAAAACCTGGGGCTCCCACTCCAGGGTACTTTTGCACATAGACAGGGCCATAGTACAGAGGATGATCACTTATGGAATCTTTCTCTGGGGTGCAACTACTACTGGTGCACTGTTGCCCCTAAAGATCTTCCTCAATCGCTTTCTTCGACTTGTGGTGGGCTATGCCCACTCGACACCTATGGTGGTAATGCACTTGGCCGGTGGTGGCTTTACGCTATCTTCTCGCCCGTTGGGGCACGACAACCTTTCCTCTATTCTCTGAGTTACAATTGTTACTGGAACGCCGTCCAGATGAGCGGCTTTGTATGGAAGTCATGACCTTACCACACATGCTAGCCTACCAGTTTCTGACCAACCACGCCCGGATTTTACATCGTGCCGAAACTTATCCGTGCTATTCCTTTGACTACGCCACAAGCTTACATACCATTTCGTATGTCACGGCCTGTGTACATATTTTCTTGATTATCCTGTAGCTTTCTGAGCCCGTTTATTATTCAAGGCCTCCATTCCCGTCGCGGGCGATGGCCGCCTAACTTGCTTTAAAGATGGCTTACGTCAGGTGAGGGTGGGATGGGCCTTTTTCTCACCAGAGTTGCTGGTACAACATACCTTTCGGCTACCGATTTTTTCCTGTAATCATTTTGCAGAGCTTTTCGCCGTCTACAAGGTGCTAGACTTTCTTCGGTATACGGAATTCACAACATCGATTATTTATACCGATTCCTTGAGTGTGTTGCAGACGCTACAGAGTTCTACGCTGTCATCCCGTACTTGTTGGTATGTACAGGCACTCAAATCTCTCCATCTTACAGTAGGCATCAGAAGGGTACTCTCTGCCTGGATACCTAGTCATTCTGGTATCTATGGTAATGAGACCGCCGATTTCTTAGTCAATTCTGCTTGCTTTTGCGATTACATTTTTTCAGTCGGGTTATCCCCGCGGGAATTATTTAGATCCGGCAGTTATTCTCTCCTTTCTCAATGGATCCAGGAGTGCGAAGCCTTTACACACGCAGAACACGTTTTTTTGTCCCTGTCTTCCACCCCTGCAGCCCGTCAATCGCCCATGGTTTGCTTCTTTACCTATCCGCGGAACTTTCACTGTTCTCGCGGATGCGTGTGCTACATTCCAGCGTATTTGTTCCGCTATGGTTCTGGAACCACGCCTTATTACCACTTTGGTAAAGAGGCCACCTTACTTATTCGGATCTATACTCCCGACTTCTGGTTTTTCCGGTTTCGATTAATTATTTATTGTCCATGAAAGATGAGCGCGTTTTACAGGCAATTTTTCGCCACGTACAAAGTTGTGGTTTTCAGTTTTGACTCCCATCTTTTTCTCTGCCTTTTTCTACCCTATATCTTACTGAACCACGTGTTTCTTTCTTTAATATCTGGTTAAGCTACATATGTGAATGTGTCCGAAATCGTTTCACCATTTGGTTACGTGATATCCTTATTTTCGTACTGTTGGTATGACACGTTGCTACATCTATAAGTGAGCTATAAAGTTAGCTTCCGATAGAGCTCCTGGCCAAGGATCGAAAAAAAAAGTGCAATTTATTTTGTTTTGGTTTCTCACGAGTTAGTTACAATGCCAAGACCTAGTAAATTATTTAGAAAACAAAATTTCCACGTGAATCAATTTAAAAATGATAAGTCTTATGAACCTTCACGTACTTCTACAGAACCATGTACTTCTAATGAAGAAAATGTAGTTATTTCTTCAAAGAAGAAATTATCCTCCCAGCAGTAAAGGGACCTTTCAAGTGTAAATAATGACGGTAATGTTGTGATAAGTGTAAATATATTATCTACTTTTATTAATAACGATACTGTGTGTAAATGCTGAAGGTGAAAAACGTCCAGGAAAGGTTACACAAGTGATTATGATCCTGGAATGCATTAATGTGAGTTAGAATACTGTTGTCACTCTTCAAACTAAATTTACTTAAGCTTATTTTTTTAATTAAGGTACTTTTTTTTCAGAAACTACATAAGATAGAAAGCTGAAATTTTACGTACATGTATTGTACATAATTATGGATTTTTCTGCCATTTTTATTAAGATATGAAAATTAAAAATTTTAACGGTATAAAAGGTAACAACTTTTAAATTTTTCAAATAAAAAAGAATTGAGAAGGTAATCATTTCTTTCACTGAACTAGTAAACATAGTTAATTGTTCCCCTACATCAGGAACGTCTCCGACCGGATAGGTAAGCTTCTGCGATCACATGGAGTTGATGTTGTCTAGAGACCGACTAACAAGATCAAAGACCTCTTGAGATAGGCCAAAGACAAACGCCACCCACACACATCTGCAGGTGAATATAAAGTTCCCTGCAGTTGCGGCAAAGTATATATAGGCACTACCATGCGCAGTGTGGCCACCGGAATAAAAGAACATGAGCGTCACACCAGATTGGGACATACGAATAAATCGTCTGAGGCAGAGCACGCCTTGTTATTCGGCCATGATGTCAACCTTAAAGAAACCCGGGTCCTGTCTTATACAGTTAACTACTATGCCCGACTACATAGGGAAGCCATAGAAATCTACAAACACAAAGACAACTTCAATCGCAAAGAAGAAATACTACGAGTACATAAAGCATGGATACCGGTTTTAGATAGACTTTCAGACACACACAATAGTGTAATAAAACCCCACCTACAACCGGTCAATCACTACTCGCCCACCCCCACCCATATAAATAAACGTGACGGACCTTAACGGTCATTTCTTCCACTACTTCTCTGCTTCCAAATTCAAACTCTGACCAGTACGAACGGAGGATCGTGTTACCCCGATGATGCCAAGCGCAGTACTTGGCGAAACGTTGGTATATATCATGCCTTTTAGACCACGGCCTATAAGCCTGGAAGAACTAAACATTTCTAATAATAATAATAATAACTAATTGAAATTGCCAATTAAATTATTTTGTTGTTTAACGATGCTGTCAATTGCCAGGATCATATCAGCGTCACCGGTGTGCCGGAATTTTGTCCCGCAGGAGTTCTTTTACATGCCAGTAAATCAACTGACATTGAGCTGTCGTTTTTAAGCACACTTAAAAACCATCGGCCTGGGCCGGTTCAAATTGCCAGCAAATGTAGATAACCATAATTGTAACATGCTTGAAAATTTGTGGTTTTATACTGCAAAAAGTTGCCGAGAAAAATGTTCCTAAGTTGATGCATGTTTTTAACAAAATTTTCATGTATCTTTTTCAAGTTTAATATTTTTTATAAAAGCAGCTAATCAAGTTAGGGTCGTTAATGTTAGATAAACACTTCATGCATTTTCTGTATATGATGTAACAATTTCTGTAAGTTTCACTCAGAATTTATTACATTTGTACAACATACCACATTTGTTAGTTTGTTGCTCAGACTACCAGAGCACCATGTTCCCTTAAGATTGTAGTTAAAGACATTATTGGTATAAAGATGTTTTTAGACTTAGCGCGTGACCTTGCTAGGGTATGCGCGAGGCTTACCCGAAACTCAGGCTACGGCCCGATTGCGTCATCTTTGGAACAGGCGAACTGAGGCCAAGGTGAATATGACTTTCCCGTAAGCATAGGGGCATGTGATTCTAAGTGTTTGATTCTGATCTTCAAATATGAGCTGCTTTCTAGTGACAATTCATATGATGAATTTAATTTTTGCAAAGTACGTGGATGTGGCAAAATTAATAAATCGCATTTTCTCAAACGTTATATGCAGATGGAGAGTGAATATAAAGTGTGGAAGCCAGTACCATACTTTTGTTACCATATTACCTATTATTTTTTGGAGTTTGCGACAAATTCAATTGTTCTACAATAAATCTTAGTGTGGTCGTTTTCACCATAACTAGGCAGAGTCCAATTTACATTTACATTGTTACATTACTGTTTTTAGTTTCTGACACGATTTTGCCCAAAGCATTTAAAGAACCTAATTGCTTTATTTTACTTTTAGCACTAGGCAAACGAATATTATCCACATTAATTTTAGTAGACAAGTGATCTTTCACTATCAGAAAGGATTTAACACAGGGAATTCCATTGGTGGTACCCAATAAACAATAATATTTCCCTGGTCCTTAATTATTGCCATTTACTGCAATGTATTTGTCTGGAATTTAGGTATGAAACACCATCATTTATACTATTAACATAGTCGCGTTCATTGTATTCTTTATTTGACTTAATAGTTTCGTGAATAGCCTGGGCCAGATTTTCATCTTCTACGTCAACTATAGATAGACCGCGAACAAAATAAAGTTAGAGGCGTGGCTTACGGAAACTGAAGCTCTTCTGCTTTCCCTCTCAACTGTCCTTTGGGTTGCCTTTCCTCCACTGCGCCGTCTGCTCTGGTCAGCTATTCACCCGCTCTCTCATTCACTGTTATTCCCACTTCCTGCAGTTTCTTCAGAATCACTGTTTCCCTCCTCTGGGTTTAAAGAAATTATGATTCTGCCAATTTCCTGATCGATGGTGAGGTCCTGTCCGAGGTAATTGTTTTCCGTTAACTTCACATTGTCACAACACTTAACCCACTGTTCAACAGAGTACTCAGAAAACAATTGTCAACACAGTTCTTCTTTCTCCTTCAAACTTTCGCCAATTTGTTGTCGCGCAACTTTTCCCTTGATGTCACCCTATACCATTTCAATGGGGTTTAGATCACGATGATACGCAGGAAGGCGCAATGGAATGTATCCATGTTCGTAAATAACAGTGTCAATGGTGAATTGTTTCTCATGAGGCTTGCTGTTGATAATTTTCAACAATTTCGCTTTTGTTATAGCAAGATCAAAGTTGAAACAGTGTTATTTCAGATTTTAGAGTAGCCATGTTTGACTTTTTGTCCCGCTTATTGTTGTGGTACTTGACGTTATGCATAATAAGGACACTAGGTTGAGCAAGAGTGGGAAGAAGCTGCGTTTCCAACCATTTTATGAAGTTTTCAAAATTTATAGACTTGTGATAGTCTCCGGATGTTTGTCCTCTAAAACTCAGCAGTGCCCCCTCGACAAATCCATTCTCGCCTCCACTGTGAACAATAATTAATTTTTGTCCCATTTCAATGTTTACTGTAGCCCCAAGTTCTTCTTCTGATTGCCCGCACTTACTTACTGGATGACATTGTTGGATGTGTGTTTCATCAATGCATACAATATTCCACCTCTCGGCCCTGTACGTCCTGATGTCATTTAAGTACTGTGTTCGCCAAACAGCTATATCCGACCGGTCAACCAAAATCCTCCTTTTGCTCTGACAACGATCCCATTTGAAACCCAGCTGCTTAAGCTGTTTCTCAAGTGCTCCCTTTCACAATCAAGGATTCCGTCTTCTTTTAGGCTGGCTGAGTTTTTATTGTTGGCACTTCTTTGTGCACGGTATAAAATGCATGCATTTTTTGTCTGTAATTGAATCTGCTTCATCTCTGGGATTCTTTGGCTTCGATTTTCCATCTGGAGTAGAAAAATTTAGTTTACCCTTTGCTATGAATACTCTACGCTCTTTTAAAATGTTGCTTACAATACTTACTGAAATACCCGTTGCTTCACTCATTGCCAGTACGTTTGCGTTACGAATGTTAAGTGCTTCTTTCATGTTCTTGAAATACTAGGCAACATTATACACTATTTCATGAGCTTGACCTCTAAGTGGCCTACCGGAAGCGTAAGAAGACCTTGAAGACTGGCAACACATTTTCTGCACACTTTTAATACTGTATACTCAACAGCAAAATAACACTAGACTAATATGTGTTTCTCTGCGAGATGTACCGGTTCCATACAAGGGGATGCGAGAAGGGAGGAAAGCATATCACGTGATGCACGGGTGGTGTGAAAGGGAAATGGCTCTGCTGACGCATTCGCACACCGACACTTTTTTGCTCGCGGTCTATCTATAGGCGTTTAACTTTTGGAGTAAGTGGGTGTATTTGGAACAATAGTAGGCACAGCATTTTCTCTAAGTTTTCGTATTTTCCTATGACATTCCAACAGTTCCCCTTTTACTGTAATAGCTTTTTCTTATATATTTAAATGAGCAATTCTTGTATATATATATTCTGGGCAACTTGGAAACGGCTCTAACAATTTCGATCATATTTTGTATTCAGATAGAGTTTTACTTTTTAAGTTCAACTATGTAGGTGTAAATCCCGAAAAAACGCGATTTTGCATAAAAAATAACATTTTTTATTTCCGCTTCTACTGCGCAATTCTTGTATATATATTCCCGGTATTTCAGAAACGACTCTAAAGATTTTATTAAAGTTTTGTATACATGCACATTACCTTCACAGTGTTTTCTCTACTCACTTTTAGGTAACACATTCACATCTGTTTCTCTACTCACTCTTCTATAAACAATTTTCATAAAAAACGTGACTTTGCACCAAAAAACACTTTTATCCCCACTTTTAAAATAAGTCATACCATTTTCTGTATATTTGAAATAGAAATACTATTACATTTACACTGTTTTTTCCTCTCACTTTTAGGTAACACATTCACATCTCTTTCTCTACTCACTCTTCTACAAATAAGCCATGCAATTTTCTGTATGTTTGAAATAGACATACTACATATTACATTCACAGTGGTTTCTCTACTTACTTTTAGCTATCACATTCACATCTCTTTCTCTGTTATATTCATACTGTTTTCACTACTCACTTTTAGGTAAGACATTCACATCTCTCTCTACTCACTCTTCTACAAATAAGTCATACAATTTCGTGCATGTTTGACATAGAAATGCTACGTATTACGTGCACACTGTTTTCTCTACTTGCTTTTGGGAAACACATTTATAATTGTTTCTCTACTCACTCTTCTACAAATAAGTCATACAATTTTGTGCATGTTTGAAATAGAAATGCTGCATATTACATTCACAGTGTTTACTCTAATCACTTTTAGGTAACACATTCACATCTCTTTCTCCACTCATTCTTCTACAAACAATTAATATCATCTATACAACTTAGTTGTTTATATATATATCCAACTGTTAAGTTCGAAAACCGCTTAACCGATCACCGCGAAATTCTGCAGGTATATGTCTTTTTTATGGGGAAATTTTTATGGCAACAATTTTACTACACAATATATTACTTTAAAATGGCTTTCTACTCGCATTTCTTTTACGTAGCACATTCATTTATCCTCTGTTTGCCCTTCAACATACAATTAATATAATATTCTATGATTGAAATATAAATGCAACGTACTACATTCACACGACTTCCTATACTAATTCTTCCTTTACGAGGCGCCATCAGTCTTCTTTCACTATTCGCCCTTCAACATATAATTCATACAATTTGATGTGTTTGAAAAAGAAATACAATGTATTACATTCATACTATTTTCTCTACTCACTTTTGTTTTACGTAACAATTCACATGTTATTCCCTATCTTTTATCAACTTCATACATGCCAACGCCTCTACATATCGTATGTTGAAGAGTGAGTGAATTCCAAAACAGGTTGACCGATCGCCATGAAAAGTGATATATCTGTTTTCATGGCGAAGGTTTTTATGCAATCCATTTTACCACCCAACGTATTACGTTCACATGTTTTTCTCTACTCATTTTTCTTTTACCTAACATACTACTCCATCTTCTACAAACAATCGATACATTCTTCCATACACTTGAAATATAAGTGCAACGTATAACATTCACATGCGTTTCTACTCAGTTTTGTTTTACGAAACACAATCACATTTATTTCACTACTCCCGCTTCGGCGAACAATTACGAACAATTCATACAATTTTCTATATGATTGAAACAGAAATGCATAGTACATTCACATGGCTTTATCAACCGGCTTTTCTTCCTGTAGTATTTATTATTGTTCAACAGTGGTTTTGCTTAGTATTGCTCCGGTGTTTAAATAAAAAAATAAAGAAATAGTTAAAAAAAAGTAAAGTAATCACAATTGATGTCAGGAGTGCGCCGAAAAGCACGATATGGAACAGTTGATGAAACAAATGTTAGCCAAGATGGACATAATGGGAAATGAAATGAATTCCGGAATGCGACATAGGAAAAAAATATGAAAACCGAATTGGAAAAATGTAAACTACGGAATAGAAAATATAGGAACAAAAATGGACAAAATGGAATAAAAAATGGAAGGCAAATTGAAAATGTAAACTCCAAAACAGAAAAGATGAAGACGGGAATGTCTAATATGAAGATAGATCTATCGGAGAATACTAACGAGAGACTGGCCAGGGTAAAGGAAGCCATGGAAGAACTTGACGGAAAGACGAAGGACTTTATCAAATGTGTTAACGCCCTGGAGACAATCGCAGCAGCAAAGAACTGAACTCCATAATGGAACAAATGCTCGACGAAAACGTCAAACTGGGTGGATATCTATGGGGGAGGTCTACGTTTAGCATTAGACGTTTTACAGCTGAAATGATGGTGTTTATGAAATATTTGTATCTCGGAAATGACTCTTCACAATTGCGACTAAAATTGTTATCTAGTTAACGCTTTGACTTTCAGTTTATCTAAATAAGTATCTTCTCCCACAAAAAACAAGATTTCACAAAAACAGAGGTAAAAAACGCCGAGCGAAGCTCGGTCGCCCAGGTACTATATTCTTATTATACAGGATTCTTCAAAATGTTTTACACAGACCAATGGATTTTTGAATTTTGAAAATTAGTTTTACGTCCATACACGCTATAACGTCCACCCATATTGTTCAATTCTACACCTAAAACAAAAGTAGAATTACATAAAATATGATTTGAATATTATTTAGAATTACATACCTTGCAGTGCCAGTATCACCATGTTCCCAAATGTTATGGATTCTTGAATAACTTCACTGAAGAATTAACTATTTCTTAGATAACTTAAAATTACACATTATAAATAAAAATAGTAATTTTAGTGTAATAGTTCAACTATAAGAAGTAAAGCTTATGAAAACCAGGCGAAAAACTGTTGAGTTACTCAAATGAACCGTTAAAAGCGGAGCGAAAAACATCTGTTATAATTCCCGTACTACCACACGAAAACTACTGAAAAATGAATTTTGATAAATGTACAATATTTACAAATAAACACAATCACTGAAACAGCATATACCGTCATTAATTCACCCCCAGTTAAACAAAACTAGCACGTGTTCGCAATAACTTCCAACACTGGTAGCCATGTTTGTTTGGCTGACGGTTCACCGCAATCAGCTGATCGACCTGCTACAATGCCTTGATAACGTTGGCCTCGGGGTATGCGCGAGTGATGTCATGCAAATTGATGGTGAGGGTAAGCTCCCGGTTTCCTACAAAAGAGTGCTGATAATGCAAGCGAGCACTGTAAATAAGCACGCATTCCCGCGATGTTGACTGCACAGAAGCGGGAGAGAAGCTAACCTGACACCCCTATCTCTTATAAAAACAAAAGTGAACTCGACCATAAACCACTGCACAACTTTTCGCTACACGCCACGCCTAAAAATGCCTCACTATAGGTATACTAGCATACAGCCAGATGCAATATAATACATAGCAAGAAAATGTATAGCTCTCGGTATGATTGAAGCTTCTTGGGAGGCATGTTTGCAGAATTGTGTTAGTACCTGTCTTCACAAGCTATCGATTGAGGTTCTTTATTACACATACAAGAAACGTTTCTAAAGAAAAATGCAAGGCCTTTTGAATGAAGCATATTTGTATGTGAAAAAAACTGAGGAACATGCTGCGTGATAAACAAAACAAGAAATGAAAACAGCTTCCACATAAAGAGATGGGAGTCGCTCTCTTCTCTGAATGGTACAAATGGAACTCGTAGTTTTCTACTTGTACAAAGAAAGATCTTTCTTCATAGCAATGAAACCACACCGTTAATATGAATAGTAATATGTCATAAGTTCGCAATATTATAGGTAACAGTTCAAGTAAGCCACTGCCGAAGCCACGGCAAATGCATCTACTTGGTTTCTGCAGGAAAGGCGAACTCCTTAGAAACAGCAGTGAGATAGTGCGCATGGCTATTGCTCACTCATTCAGAACCAAAAAGAAAAGCGAGGTTATGAAGAAGTGATTTGCTCTTTTATTTCCAGCTCCATCAAAAGTGTAGACACAATTCTCATTGGCAAACAACAATGTAAAGTATTAATTCTTCATCATAGAAGTCTGTATGAAAAAAGAAATAGACCACGTTGAGGTCGATATGGGTAAAAGCTACACTGGGAGCCTTCCATTCCTTAGTTAGGAGACAAATGACAAATTTAAATTAAGATGTGATTGGTCTGATTTTTAGTTCCCGTGGAATAGTCATTAAGTTTACTGTTGATCAGTTCCGGCACTTTGACTTATAGCTGTTTTAGAAGACATTGGTGTGCAAACTATCCGTGATCTTTTGCACATTATACACAATCATTTGCATACTTCACTAAATTAATTAAAGAAATAAGAGTTCTAAAATGAATAGTTGTGCTATTTACAAATAGTAAATGAATGTTGACTTAATTATTACGCTTTATTTGTCAAACATCCTTACATTATATATTTTAATATTTCTTATTTATGTTTAAACTTGTCTTTTCTGTTATTTCTTAGTACGTTGTGTTTTTATAACGATTCCAAGCTCCTCGCTGATTTCCTGGATGGTTACAACCTAGCTCTCCTCAACACTGGAGAGCCTACATTAATTTCTGACTCTTTCTATAGTTTCTCGCACCTTGATCTTGCAGTTTGTTCACCTCAATTGACAGTTTCCTTACAATGGAATGTGATCTCTGATTTACACTCTAGTGACCACTTCCCATGTCTTATTAGTCTCTTAACGCAAGCTACATGTTCCACACGTATACCCAGATGGCGTTTGGACCATGGCAACTGGAACCTTTACACCCAGTTGGCTGTCTTTACTTACAACGAGCACGACTCAGTGAATGATTTGGCGCAGCATCTTACGGAGACGATTCACTATGTTGCTGAACCATTCATTCCGCGGTCACCTTCACATCCCCGTCGATTTCCCGTCCCCCCGTAGACGGAAGAATGTCGGAATGCCATTCGTGCTCGAAGGCGCGCTCTTAGGGTTTTCTAACGTCTTACGTTGGATAACCTAATCCAATACAAGAAAATGCGCGCCACGTCCAGGCAAGTCATTAAAGATAACAAAGAGTCATCATGGAGCAAATTTGTAGCTTCATTTAACCGACATACACCTTCCTCGGTTGTATGGGATAGGTTAAGTCATGTTGCAGGTCAATCGACCCATATGCCAATTGCGGGACTGAAAACGGCCACAGGAGCTGTTGTTGATTCGTTTGAAGTGGCCCACACGTTTGCCAGTGCTTTCGCTCAAGTGTCTAGCTCGGAACACTATTCTCCTGAGTTCCTTCCAATTAAAACTCAGGTGGAATCTCAAGGCTTTGCCTTTTCTTCTAGAAATGTAGAACCTTGCAATCGCCTTTTCACCATGGCGGAGCTAGAACATTCTCTTAAATCTTCGCGATTATCAGCACCAGTACCAGACGGTATTCATGTACAAATGTTACAACAACGCTCTCCTGAAGGTAAGGCATTCCTGCTCGAGGTCTATAAGCGCGTTTGGGTTGACAGTATACTCCCAGAAAATAGGCTGGAAAGGACCGCCATCTTCCCTCCAGCTATCGTCATATTTCCCTCACCAGTTGCGTTTGTAAGGTTATGGAACGCATGATCAATGGACATTGGTATTTTGGTTAGAAAGTCGTAACCTACTGACTAACACCCAGTGTGGTTTTCGACGACGCCATTCAACTGTAGACTACCTTGTGTCAATATCGACACAGATAATAGACGGATTTATGAAGAACTGTCTAACCGTTGGCATATTTTTCGATCTCGAGAAGGCTTATGATACGTGCTGGCGAGCAGGAAATCTACGTTCCCTGTATACCTGGAACATACGTGGATGCCTACCGCTGTTCATTCAGGAGTTTATGAAAGAACGCTTTTTCCGAGTAAGGGTCGGCTCGGTTTTTTCTAATTCTTTTGATCAGGAGGTTCTTTTGTTCGGTACTAAGTGTCAGACTCTTTACTATAGCAGTTAACTCCATCTGGAAATGTGTTCCACCTGGAGTTTTGTTATTCGTGGACGACTTGGCTATCTATTGTGGTTCTCACCGCACGGCGTTTTTACAACGCCGTCTGCAGCAGTGTTTGGACAGCCTTAGAGAATGGAAGTCAAAAAACGACTACCGTTTCTCAACTGAGAAGTCAATCTTCGTTAATTTCTGGCGTCGTAGGAGACGAATACCACCTTCGCTCCGTTTCCGTCCAGATTCACTTCCCTTCGCAGATGAGACGCCTTTCCAGGGTTTGATCTTGGACAGGAAGCTTAGTTGGTCGTCCTGTATTCCACAGCTAAGAGCACGATGTGGCCGTTCCCTTAATATCATGCGAGCACTAAGTGACATCGTGGGGAGTGGATCGTACAGTTTTGTTGCGAATGTATCGCCCACTGATCCGATCCAAACTAGACTATGGGTGTATTGTTTATTCTTCAGCACGGCCATCTGTGCTGAGAAGGTTAAACGCGGTGCACAATAGGGTTACCCGCATGGCAATAGGAGCTTTTCCAACAAGCCCAGTCTTGAGCCTTTTACACCAAGTCCGCAGAACCTCCTCTGCAATATCGAAGTGAGATTCTCTTGGCAAATTATGGTTGTGCGCTTAGGTGTATGCCTAACTTCTAACGAAGCTTGAAATGGAACTGCCTAGGATGTTCGCCAAGGGCGGGAAGCTTTACCGCCCTTGCCTATCTGTCACGCCCCGTGTAGACCTTGGGATGACCGTACACCGGAAGTCCAGGATGCCTATTTCAAGTATCCGCACGTGTTTTGTTTTTTTTTTTTAGAATTTTTGTCAGGCTACATTGACCATCGATGTACTTACACCGATGGGGTTAGATGCGCCTATGTTTATGGAACCGAACCACATACATTCGGTTTTCCAAACAGCACTTCGATTTTTACTGCAGAGCTGCATGCAATTTACGAGCCGTTTTGTATATATACCGTCGTAAATTAGGTTACTGCCTGATTTTGAGCGATTCCTTTAGTGCACTTCAGAGCCTTCGTGAGCTGTACAACCCCCATCCTTTTGTACAACATATCCAGGATGCTCTCCATGTTTTACACGCTCTTGGCGTTGACGTGGTGTGTGCATGGATTCCTGGGCACGTAGGTTTGCCGGGGAATGAAATGGCGGATTTGGCAGCAAAGACGGTAACTACAGAACCCAGTATTGCCATCTCACGTGCTACTTCGGAAGAGTTTATGCTTAAAGTGTGGAGAGCGCTGTCGTGCTGGGATGAAGGGTGGCCAGCTCTCCGCGGTAATAAGCTTAGAGAAGTGAAAGAATTTCTGATAAACTGGATAATGTCTTGTCGTATATCTCGCCGCGAGGAGGATAGCTTGGCTTGGTTGCGAATAGGGCAGTGCAATTTTTCGCATGGTTACCTATTTAGAAGAGACCTTGTCCCTCTATGTCCGCTGTGTGACAATCTTTTGTCAGTCCGTCATGTGCTGCTAGAATGTTCCTCTCTAGCACACCTTCGAGATTCTCTGCAGCTACCTATCAGACTTGCAGAGGTCTTAGCGGACGACAAAACAGCGGTTGATAGAGTTTTTAAGTTTTTAGTGAGGTGTAGTATCAATTTGAGGATTTAAAATTTTAGATATCTCTTTTTATGCTTTTTGACATATTTATCACCTTGTTTTATATCTGGCAATTGCCACTGTTTTTTACGTTTATGTGTATATTTTCTTTATTGCTAGTAATTTTATTTTGGTTCAAATTTTTTAAAGGCGTTGATGACCTCGAAGTTGAGTGCCCTTAAACCTATAAATCAATCAATCAATTTATATCTTCCATATTTACAGTTAATCTCCTACCTTCTCTTTCGGCCTTTTGTAACCTAGCCTTACTATCTTCCAATTCTTTTCAGCTCTCTCTCTCTGTGTCATCTCTCTCTCCCTCTCTCTCAGATTTCTCAACAAATCAAACAAATTCTTGATTCATTTCTTTCTTTACATTTTCTATCTCCCCAGCAACTTGATTTCTGTTCTCCCTAACCTCAATTCTTAAATTATCCACTTCACTTCTAATTTCCCCCTGAAAATTTTCTAACACATGTTGTTGGTTTTCTATTCTCTGTGCTAATTCTGTCAAGCCTCGATTATTACTCTCCAATTTCACTGTCAACACTTTGCTACTATTTTCTATCTCTTCCTCCATGTTTTCAGTTCAACTTTGTGTGGCCATTTCTAGCTGTTCAGTGAAACATTTATTGTTGTTTTCCAATTTCTCAGTTAAAATTTTATTATTACTTTCCACTTTCTCCCAAACCTCAATTAAACTTTTATTGATATTTTCCATACTTATTTTCATTTCATTCAACATTACCACTATCGGCCCTAGCATGTTGCTTTCTGTATTTACAACTGGTGTTTGACATTCCCTGCCAGAATGACCTTCCCTTAGCTGTTCTCTTTGATACATATTTATTTCCCCCACATTTGCTACTACATCTAGTTTCCCTATTTACAACTTCTATCTCCTGAATTTCACTATCTACTACAGACTGTTCCAACATCTTGCCATTTGTAAGAAGCATCTACCAAAGTATCACGCATGAAGTAATTTAACACTCAATACCTTATTATTGTTGCTGCACACTAATGTTGCCGCCGTCCCTGATGTTACTTCCGCAGTCTCTGTTGGTCCTCTGCTTCTCAAATCTCGTTGACTCAATCCTTATTGTGTCAGCTTCTGTTGATACTCTTCTTCTCGAATATCGTTGACCCAGTCCTGGTCTAATCGTGACACACGTTGGTTCGCCATTTGATGCACAATCCTTTCCTACTGCAGGTCGAAGACGCCGCCTTTAATATCTAGAAGATTTTGTCGTCAGGATATCTCCTACCCTGTGTTTGGTGTCCAGTATCTAACTAACTCTAGCAAGAGGTCCTAATCAGCAAGGTATGCGTGAGTTGTGGCAGGAATAGAACCAAACGAAGAATTAACAAACATCTGACTTTATGTGCAAATTTCCAGATTTATAGAGAACTGCCGACGATATCTAAATAGAATATAACTTTCTCACTTCAACTGCAACGCTATAATACTTGAACTTTGTCACCCTTTAGTGACGCCGAATGATATATACGCACCAGCTTACGTACAGGAGATCACACAAAATTGCATGTGTACTGGCTGCGCGATCTCAGACGTATGTGTGTTGTCTTGTACGTGATCGTATGGGCGATGCGAAGGAAGCGATTTTCATCGGTCAATTTTTGAGCACGTCATGGCAAGATAAGAATCAACCCGCTGAACGCTCCACGCTCTGCTCGCAAAACAATTGTGATCTTATCAGCCATCTAGTCTACATAGGCTTCGATTCTTGAGACTAATAAATTCAGTTTTATTAACAATGTTCTCCCCTTAACTGTTAATTACAATCTCCTTTCAATTATTTCTATTATTAATTACTTATATTCACATTATAATTTCGATTCCAGCGTATAAAAGGAGGGGGATTACGAGGGCCCGAAAAAGGCGGATGTTCAAGGGAATAGGTATCTCGGATCTCAGCATAGGGTACAATGAGGCCCCGTTAGCCCGATGCGACAGGTCTCTGATGTGCTCCCCGAAAATAAGACCCTTATCGAGCTTCACTCCTAGATAGGTGATGGCGTTGGTCCATTCTATCCTTCTCTTGAAGTTTGGGGTAAAGCGGCGAATGGTGAAGAAAATTGCGTGGTTTTTCTCCGGGTTGATGGACAATCACTGTAGCCTGCCCACAATTCTTGGAGGTGCAAGTATTTCTGGATGGGGTTGAAGGTTCTGCGTGGGTGTATGTAAGCGAGCGAGGAAGTCTCGCAATCTTGTAATGTTCGAGGGTGAATACGTCAGTGGGTACGTGAGTGAAGTGTGTGAGTGCTATTTTTGCACGGGATTGGAGACGTTTTGGGTTCGACTCCGCAGCAAGTGAACCGTCTAAAACAAGAGGCCACGATGACCGTGTTTCGTAAGGCCCCTTGGTCAACACGAAGTGCAATAAAATGAGCAGAATTAACGAGTGAACAGTGGAACTACTTGACATTATTGAAGTGACAGAGTGGGCTAAACGAACTCTTGGGGAAAATTGAACAGATACTTAAGTGACACTTGGAAAAACCTGAACAGGTCACAATATTTTTATACAGATATAATAATACACTGCTGCAGCGATATCCTTTTTAAAATGCATTCTGTCACCGTGAATTTCCATCTTGTGTAATTTATTTCGCCATGCAGGATTGATTTCTCTAAACCTTAAAAACAGAAGAAAGAATTAGCTCTTTTGCAATGCAAAGTTGCGTTTCTCTTGTACAGCTTACATTATAAGCAGTGTAAGATGTGCATACCTACAAGAGCTTACGTCAGTTTATAGATAAAATCCGAAGCCACTGTTTTGAAGCCCTTTCGTTCTGGATATACCAATCTAGCCTTAAAGGTACATATATTATACTAGACTCCTATTAATAATACAGCTGAAAGGACTATTTACTCTTATTATTCCGCGTGTACACATCTAGCGTGGTTGAACTAGGTGTTCTGTGGTTGAACTTTTCTACAGTTTTGTTCTTTCGGATGGCAATTTGGTTCGGAAAGTTCGGATTCGGAAGCTCAAAGAGGGCAGTGATTTGCTTGTTGAAAAAACCTACCATTAGATAGCGCAGTTGTAGTAAGATTGCATATGGCAGGTTTTAGAATTTTGACAGAAGTGACGTTATACTACTTGGTTAAAAATTTGCACTAAAAATGGCTCAATTGTGTAAAATATTTATTTATGAGGTCACTGATGATTATAAAGTACATTATGTTATACATAAATACATCTAGTCTCTGTTACTGTTATAGGAATTATATTGGTAGTTTTCACAACATTGTCCCTTTTGTAATTTTTGTGATATACCGCGTTGTTGACTGCAGAATGCAGTTGTCATCGATTTTAACCATTTATTTAATAAGCGCTTCGGTTCCAACGACATTTAGGCTTAATGCTAAATCTTCATGAAGGCCTACGTGTAACGTCGAATATTAAGTAGCATGTACTGTCAAACCATGCTTAAACTATGCAATTAAATTTTAAAACCAAAGATAAATCATGTATCACAAAGCATAATATTCTGCCTCTGAGTAAAATAAACCCTTTGGCCGAATTCTATTGAAAATAATCCTACCATGGCTACTGTACAGCAACAAACTACACAGCTTGAATTTTATCAGGCTATGGCAGACTTCAAAACTATGTTCCCAGATATGGACGATGAAGTCATAGAGGTAAGAAACGATGTTTATATTACCTCGTTATCTTTATTCATTCAATATTTATTTCTCTTTTCTGAAAATATGTAGGTACATGAGGGTACAAATGTTGGCATCCCCTATAGGGAAATAATGTGCAAATATTTTTGCTGAAATAGAAGTAGATATCCTACAGTATACTTTGGGCATTAACAGCTTTTTGGGTTCTGAGCTAATGAATTTTTTGTGATAGTAATTAAATATTTAATTGCTTTCATTGAGATTTGAGCAGATTTCTGAATGATGGAGTTGATGTTTTACATATTTATAAATGTAATTCGGGCATTGTTTTTCAAGGAAATACTATTTCACAGGGGAAATGGTCATGGGCAACTATTTTTGCTGAAATAAAAATAGATATCCTACATTATACTTTGGGCATTAATAGTTTTCTGTACTCTGAGCAAATGAGTTTTTGTAATGAAATTAAATGTTTAATTGCTTTCACTGAGATTTGAACAGATTTCTGAATGATGGAGTTGATGTTTTACATATTTATAAATGTACTTCAGATACCTAATGTTTTTCAAGGAACTATACTGGGTGCAGAACATGAATTACTGTCTTAAATATTTATCTTGAATGATTGAGATGAAGCTGTGCTCATTAGGTTGAAGTCATCAGAGGTTAAAAAAAGAAAGAAAGCTTGTAGGGAACTAATATTACTCAATGAGTTTTGAGTAGCCAATGCCATAGTTGATTTAGATCTTTTAATGATCTTGATGTGAGAAATGATTGTTTACCAAAACTTGGATTGACATTAGCATTTCAAATTGGTTCTGACTAGATAATGTGTTATACACCTGTAAATTTAGTATCCTTACGCAAAGGGGTGTATAAAATGGTATGTAGCCATGGAAGCATACATAATAGAAAATAATTTAATGGCAAAGGATCAGTTTGGCTTTAGAGAGCAAATATTGGCATAAAATGTGTACTCTTATTGAATAAAATATTAATGGCTAAGAATATCAGGATGCATTTAAGAGAAATCTGTGATCTGGCAAAGGCTTTTGAGTGAATAGACAATTACATCCTTTGTAGCACCAAACATTCTGGTTCTCAATCAGTAACATCTGAAATGGGCACTGTTTTTAATGAACATCATGATGGCAGTGAAGAGGTTAATTTTAACTCAGAATTATGTGAATGGAGAAACACATTTTCTAAACCACCATTGAAAGCAATTCTGATTTCAACACACTCATACATGAGTTTTCAAATTTTCTGAGTAGTTCCATTCACCTTCTTCCTGTCCTGAAACACCCTGCCATGAAATACTATATAGTCTTGCATATCAGGGTAAAACGTACAGTAAGACATCAAATCCTCAACATGCAACAGAAAGAGCTCGTAACCAGAGAAAATACAAGTACCACTATCAGCTTGCACAATTTCAGTTTTATAATCAGAGAATAAAGGTGGCACGTAGAGTATTAAAATCGGACACCAAAAATTGTAAGATTGAACTTAAGAAAATATTTGAAATATATTAAGCTTATGCTTTCACGGTTGGTGTCTAGCCTGGGTGCCGGTGCTAGACAATACAAACCAAAGCCCCAGAATGCCAACAGAACCAATCATGTGGCAGTTCCCACAGCTACATAATAGTGATTGGCGTATTGACAACCAATAGGTGATGAGAGGCCAACTCTCACCTGTATATAAGCCGGGCGCTCCATCAACCGTCCTCTAGTTATTAACCAGCCAGGAGTCATTCTCTGAAGATGCCCAACCCAGTCTCGGGCAAAACATCAGCAAATTCGACTGGACCATGGTCTATAAGCCCAAAATCTATCATCTATTGGAAAATATTTGAATATGTTCAAATATGCTCAACAATATTTTCCACTGAAAATACCCGCAAACGGCATGTATACCCTTCTAAACTTACTGAAATTTGTTGTATAGAGCTTGATGAAACTTACAACTCCATCACAAAAGAAGAAATTACAGCCATGGCAGGGCATATTGTGGTACACACTGCTCCAGGGCCCGAGCACGTTTTGGTAAGAGTTGTGTGGGACAACATGGTGTGTGAAATTTTATCTGTAATTGCAACCCAAATGCTTGCACCTGAATATCTGAAATTAGCTTGCACTGTGCTAATCCATAAGAAGGGCGATAATAACTATTTAGTAAATTGGAGGCTGATAACTATCTGTTCAGTGCTAAGATGTATTATTGAAAGGGTACTAAATCAACATTGCATTCATTTATGTCTTTTAATGAATACCAAAGAGGATTTAACAACCAGCCCAGCTGTCTTATTAACACATCAGTGCTTCGAGGACTCTTAAAGACAACTAAAGCAGAAAAACAAGATATGACTGTTTTCTTAGACGTTTCAAAAGCTTTTGACAATATTGGTCGTTGCCATTTGGATCTAACTTTGTCTGCCAAATCTATTCCCTCTATACTAAAAAACCTTATATTAAATTTACAGAGGGAATACTGCACAAGTCAAGACGTCTTTAGGTGAAACAAAGCCTATTCAGTTATGAAGAGGAGTTATGCAGGGATCGCCATTATCAGTGACGCATTACAACTTAGCTACCGATTTTATTTTTGATGAGCTAACTGAAGGAATGCGTTAACATAAATTGCTCTCTGCCCACCTCGGTAGCGTGATGGTTAGCGTGCCTGCCTCACGTTCAAGAGGTCGCTAGTTCGAATCTCGCTTAGGGTAAGTTATCCGGGTAAGGTTTTTTTTTTCGAGGTTTTCCCTACCCTGAGAAGATGAATGTCGGGTAACTTAAAGCTCCATGGACCTCGGGCTCATTTGAGCATCATTTCACCCATTTAATTTCATTCATTTGTCCGAGATGACACAATGTTGGAGGACGTTAATTTAAAAAAAAAAATGCTTTCTGACTTTTCCAGGATTGGTCTGGAAATAAATCTGAACAAATGCACAGGAATATGTATTGAGAAGGGACAACTAATAAATGAGATGCTAAATATTGATGAAAATATCAAAATAAACACAATAAATGGTACAGAAGAAATTAGATACCTCAGCATCTCTTTCAATGGTGCATTTCAATTTGATGCTAATTTTCTTTGAAAGCATTACACAGTAAATTGGAATTACTAGGATGTTCTTCTTTACTCAAAGCCGATCAGAAATTTATTGTGTTAAAAAGCTATCTGTCTGAGTCTTGTGTATATTTTCCAAACCGCCGAGATCAAGCAAGTACCAGTCAACTTTGTGAACACCGCAGATAAAATTATAAAGAGCTGTCTCAAAGAAATTTTGCAGTTACCCACAGATACACTAGACAGTATGCTATATACTGATTTGAAATTCAAAGGACATGGTTTATTTAAAGCAGCATGGAAAGTTTATCTTCAACAAATTAACGCATGCAATGTTCTTCATTGTGCTGAAAATGTATACATTATAAAACTGCAGGATATCTCCTCTGAATTCACACATTGTGTACAGACTCTCAAAATCAGCAAGCATCTCCAGCGTAAGCAATGGGCTACCACATACAAGAAAAATCTGTCAAGAACTACGGAAACAAGAGTTCGTAAACTGGTGCTCTTTACCACAAAAAGGGATAGATATAGAGCTCTTTAAGGAATACACCCCAGCAAACAACTGGATTCGACATCACCATGGACTCTCTTCAGGCGAGTGGCGAGAAGCATTAAAAATGATGGCAAATGTGTCTGCTGTATGTACTGTTCCAGGCAGATACCTCTGTCGTAGATGTAGCAGAGAGGAAGAAGCACTGGCCCATGTCCTGGGTTCCAGTCCCCTCGGTGAGGTATTTGGAAACTTACATCACCATCAGATTAGGTCACTCATCGCCGAAGAACTGCACGAAAAGAACTTTAAGGTGTACAAAGAAGTCCACAATTTATCCACAACAGGCAACATGTTGGATCGACAGTATAGTGTACCGAGAAGACAAAAGGCTATTTATTATTGATCCAACCATAGGTTTGAGTACCATCTGAGTCAACCTAGGGAAGTCCATCTGGAAAAACAAACACTATCTACGCACCTACCATGTCCTTTTATAAAAATAAATACCAGGTGGATGACATAGAAATTATTAGTCAATGGTAGGTGCCTGAGGCACAATTCCAGCCCTTTTTATGAATTTTTGGAAAGAATTTAAACCTCCAACTACCAGCATAAGGAAAATAGTTAATGCTACTATATGTGGCTCTGTAAACATCTTTAGATCACACTTATTTGGACTGTAAAACTGCAAACAGGATTTTTTTGTTTTGTTTTAGAATCTGGATTCAAAAGTTTTTAATTCCATAAAACCATATTATTATTAATTTTATCACCATATTATGACTACACTGTCCAAACTCCAACATTTGTGTAATGACTTAGTAATATTGTTGTCTTTTTGTTTACTTTGTCAAATTTGGCATCCCACAAACTGTTTCAATAAAATATATACACCAAATCTTACTATAATTGTAGATCACGTTAAAACACAATTTATGTCCAAATGCAATTTTTTTTTTTTGGGGGGGGGGGGGGTGGAGTGAACCATTTCAGAGATATTCCTTGTTATTTGTGTGAATTTTGCAATGCTTATACTTTTCTCAAATGGAAGATCGTTACTCACTTTTTTGTCTCTTGGCTGTGCAAAGAGAATGGAATTTCAAAGCTTTCATATGCTGACCAGTATATCCTGTGTATATATATATATATATATATATCTCCTGTTAATCAAAGGGCTGCAACTGCTGTTTTCCTAGGTAGATCTGGTATTACTTTTGGATTCTGGACAAGAACTTCCTATTTTTTTTTTCTTACTTTCGGTGTCCATATAAACCAGCTGTTGATTACCCAAAAGTGTGGCTCCATGTTTATACTATTGTATCCTTAATCTTTCAAGAAAAAGGTGCAGGAGCAACATGCTGTCTTTTTTCCTTTTCTAAATCCTTAGAATATAGAACAAATTATGATGGAGAAATTGAAGCAGTGAACCATTCCCTACAACATAATTTTCCAAACTTCTACATAATATTAAAAACTTTTTGGATAAAAGTAGATCAGTAAACTTAAAAGGCATTTACATCCTGTAAAAATTTCATTCTAGTATCTTAATAGTTCTGAGATAATGGGTCATGGGTTTAGTAAATATAACATCGGCAGGGGCTGCACCAAGACTGACTGGTTTTGATCCCAGTGAACCGTATGTGGGATTTACTATGTATGAAGCGTCATATGAGTGGATTCTCACCAGGTTCTCCAGCTTCCCCTAGCATTCATTCCACCAACTGCTCCATCATCACCTTTCCTTTTGTCCACTTCATCCTTATTTCATATCTCCTTTCTCACTCTCATATCAGGCTTCGGGCTGATTACCCATCCTAGCTGCTGTCTCTGATCTACAATATGTTTATTCAACAGGCATCTGACTCCAGGCACCCACTTGTAAGTCCTCAATTTGAGAATGATAAACAGAGAAAGAAGAACAACATTGACAGAATAGGGCTTCTAATTTTCCTTTAAAGATTGCAGATACTGTCTCATAAGTAAAGTCGCTTTTTATGAAAAACAATTATTTGAAATGTGTTCCACAAGCAATTAACTAATCTTTGAAGTACAGACCATTAGATTCTATGGTCTTGAGCCGTCTTTCAGCGAGGTTTATTATCCAACGATGGTACCAGTCTGTGGTTTTATATGTGAAGAATTTGGTGAGACCCACTTGCACTTCTTCAATGTTGTCAAAATTTCTTCCATGTAGAAAATGGGCCATGGATTGGAAAACATGATAATTTGATAGTGAAAGATCAGGGCTGTATGTTGGGTGTGGTAGCAGTTTGATTCCTCCCGATTCCTGAATTTTTTCCATGGTTTTTCATGTAGTATGGGGTCTTGCATTGTCCTGTTGCAATAGAACTCTATTTTGGTTAACTAATGCTGGGTATCACCGTCTCAAAATTTCATGAACTCATTCCAGTTGTTGAGAATAAAGATCCGCATCAATTGCCCACCCATTTGGAACAATCTCCCAGTGAATTACACCTTCAAAATTCCAACCAGACACAACATTTCTTTGGGACCGAACCAATTTTTTTTAACAATGACTTTAGCAGATTGGTGGGGATCAAGCCACTGTTTTGAGGCATCAGGGTTTTGGTAATATACCCATTTTTCATCACAAGTGACAATTCTCCGGACAAATTTATCATCCATGGGATTACGGATAAGCTGACAACAGATATCCAGTTTACGATTAGCGTGTTGAGGTGTCAGTTCATGAGGTACAGATCTTTATGATTTTCCAAGTGTCTTAATGTGACCATGTTTGGTATCTTTTGATGCACCAAGTTCTTCTGAAAGCCTACAGGTACTTTTTTGCGGATTTTCTCACAAAACTTGGCATGTATTCTTAATATTCTGTAAATGTTTAGTGTTTTCGTCTCCATTGTTGAAACGTTGGAATTATTGCTGTGCCACATGCTCACTAATTACACCTTCTCCTTCTACTTCACATATTCTTTGAGCTGCGGCAGTGACTTTATAATCTTGTTTCCAGTAGTGCTATAGAAGGTCTCTTAAGTTCAAACTTTGGTATCTCCATTGTCTGATTCTTTATTAACAACTGAAGACTTGTTATATGCTTGCAATGTACGCAACACTAGCCATGGCATCCTGTAAATAGCATTGCCAAACCAAAGAAACGCAATGAATTTTCCAAAACACCAAAATCAAAAAACCAACATTACTTTGAGACAACCTAATAGTTTTATTTTCCATGCTTCTCTTTAGCTATACTAATAAGGTTGATTTATTCAAACACAGCAACTCTTCTTTCACACAGTTGTTGCAGCTGTAGGCCATGATGTCGTGGAAACGTTTTGGATTTTGTTTAGTGAAAATCACTAGACCCACTGACAAAGTACTCTTTAAAATACTTATTTGACATAAAATTGTTAATTATCTGTTGGTTTTAGGCAGTACTACGAGCAAATCAAGGAGCAGTAGATGCAACAATTGACCAACTGCTGGCAATGACTACAGATAATGAAAATGAGAAACTACGAAATGAAATGGAACAGAAAGAAACGCTAGGGGTTTCACCACCAGTAGAGGCCAGCACAGAGTTGGCACCGAAGTCTGCTGATGTTTCTCCAGCTAGGTAAGCTGTGGTTAGAATGTTCCTACCATGGAGATCGTTTTGGTACTGGGATTATTAAAGTTCCTTATGAATAAGTTATTCATCTCTTTCATTGCCTGGCTGTTCTAATATACTTTTCATATTACTGTCTGCATGGTTCCAGCTCTCATAAGCATTTTATGTAATTACTTCCATTGTTTAGGACACATTACCTAGGTGCATATATTTTATTGCATAATCATCCCATTTAAGATAGGCTCTGTTCTTCCATCAACTAATATACATTGTTACAGGAATAAAAATGAATCTAAGCATGTTCAAGCATGGCTACATAATGCTTTTAGTTGAAAAGAAAGGCAAGGGGAAGGAGGGGAAACAAAAATACTGTGTGGTGCTGGAACAACAAAGCAATCACCTACTTCAATAAAAAAAAATGAAATGGGTAATGGGGGTTTTGTATTTATGGAACTAAAAAGTCGGCTTTTATTGACAAAAACATTTATGGTAATGTTGAATTGCGGGTATTTTTAAACTAGAGCTGATATTGGATTGCTGACTATGAAACACAACATCC
This sequence comes from Tenodera sinensis, assembly GCA_030765045.1. Classification (NCBI taxonomy): domain Eukaryota; kingdom Metazoa; phylum Arthropoda; class Insecta; order Mantodea; family Mantidae; genus Tenodera; species Tenodera sinensis. Next base: position 155,461,180 of record CM060965.1, read on the forward strand.
ATTTTTGTGCAACTCTTCAATATACTCCAGCACTTGGTATAAATTTCTAGAAAATTTTAGGTTTCAGGGCCACAAAAAGAGCGTGTTGGATAGTTTATAGATACCGGATAATCTAGTTCAAATAAAAACGTGTGCAACTAGAGTGACAAAAACATCAACATGCATAGATCACATATACACAAACCTAAAAAGGGAATCAGTAGAGGTAAAAATAAGCATGGGTGGGCTTAGCGATCATTATGGGCAATTGGTAGAATGTAGTGATATTAATATACAAGGAGAGACAACTAAATCGCTAGTAGAAATCAAAAGAATCATAAATAATACCACATTAAATTCTCTAAGAGCCTATATTAAACAGGCAACCTGGACAAACATATATAATACAACAGAAATACATGATAAGTTTGAGCACTTTATGAATATATTAAAATCATAAGGCTGAAAACAAATAAAAAAAGACATGGGATATAATAAGAGTCATTCATAAAGAAAGTGATTCAAAATGGGCAGAAAATCTTAAAATTCAAACAAATAATGAGTTAATATTAAATCCAAAAGATATAACCAGATCACTAAATGAATATTATATAAATATTGTAACAAATTTGGGAATAAAGAAAATGAAAATGCAATCAACAAATGAAACAGTAATCTGCAATTCTTTAGTAATAAGAGAAACTACAAAGGAAGAAGTCATCAAACAAATAAACTCATTAAAGTGTAAAAAATCCTATAGCTTAGATCAGTACTCAAATGAGATGGTCAAATATTGCAAACATGAGATAGCAGAGATTCTAACACACCTAATAAATGAAAGTTTTTACAGTGGAACATTTCCAAATATATTAAAGTATACAATAGTTAGACCAATTTATAAAAGAAAGGGTTCCAAACTAATGATGGAAAACTATCAGCCAATATCTTTATGTTCTGGATTTTCAAAAATTATGGAAGGCATATTTCTAGAACAGCATATTTCTGTAACAAATTCAACATTGTATCTGAGTATCAGTTCGGCTTTCAAAAAAAGAAATCGACCATACATGCAATTAGGAAGGGAAACGACATAATTATTAAGGCATTAGACAGAAAAGAATATGTGCTTGCAATCTTTCTTGACCTTTCGAAAGCATTCGACTGTGTAGATATTGATAAATTGATAGAAATATTAGAAAATTATGGTGTTAGAGGTGTACCACTAGAATGGATAAAATCTTACTTGACAAATAGAGAGCAATGTGTAGAGATAGTACACAATGCAAACGGAAATCTTACAAAAGTTCGATCTCTATTTAAATGCATAACACATGGTGTACCACAGGGTTCAAAGTTGGGACCATACCTATTCATCTATATAAATAGCAGGAGGTCTAGCTATAGGATATGCTGACGATACTACCATAGTTGTATCTGCCAACACTACAGTTGATGTGCAGATCAAAGCAAATAAAATATTAAAAATCATAGATACACATTTTGCAGAATTGTGGATGGCACTAAATATAAACAAAGCACAATGGATGCAAATTAGTATAAGCAACAAAACAGAATCAAATATTACCTTGGCAATACAAGATAAACAAATCAAACAGATAAATCAAACTAACTTTTTGGGATTAATTATTGATAATAATTTAAAATGGAATAAACATACAGAAAGGATTTCAAAGAAAATAAATAGTGGTATCTACATATTAAAACAGGTAGCACAAATTATGGCAGAGGATAGTGTAATACAGGTATATTATGCTTTTGTACATTCGCATCTCAAATACGGGCTGATACTATGGGGATCAGCAAATATGAAACATTTACTGAAAATATTCAGGCAACAGAAAAGAGCAATAAGGGTAATAAAAAAAAATACTGACTAGAATCTCATGTAGAGACGCTTTCAAAGAATTAAATTTACTAACACTACCTTGCGTGTACATTTATGAATGTCTCAAGCATGTAATAAAGGCACATAAAGACGATAAAAACATGAATGTACACTAAGTTCTAAGGCTTTCACGGCCGGTGTCAATACTGGATGCAATATTAACCGGGCTTGTGGGCCGTGGTCTATTGGGTTCCTTCTTCTTCCCAAACGTTTCGTCTGCGACTACGGCAGACATCTTCAGTGGCGGCGAGGTCGAAGTTTCCTAGTGGAGATCTCAGCACCGACTGCGCTGGTCACCACCAGAGGTGCGGTATTTATGTCGGCGGCTGGAGGGGAAGTACGTTGTGATAGGTCCGGGTGGCCAGTGGGCTGGACTTGTACCAGTAGAGTACTACAAGGAGCTGGCGTCTGATTGGCTGGAGAGGGGTTCTGGATTTTTGTTTTTGTTAACGCTGTTTGCCATATTCTGTTGAGTTTAAGTCTCTTTGCGATTGATATTATTTTTGTGCTTGTGTATTTCAATGGCTTCACGGAATAAGCGAGAATAGTAGTGGGATGTAGATGCCAGAATATCTGTGTTACCACATTGGATGATGTGTTCCCCTTCTTCGAGTATGGCAAGTTCAGCAATTGCTGATTTTTCAGTTTGACCCATGCGACAATTTCTTCTGTGTTCTTCAATGCGGGTTTTTATACTACGTTGTGTGGTTCTGATGTACACCTTGCCACACGAACAAGGTATTCTATATACTGCTGCGGTGGATAGAGGATCCCTGGGGTCTTTGGCGGAGCGGAGTATGTTACAAATCTGTTTAGTGGGCTTGTAGACAGTGTCAATGTTGTGGCGTTTAAGTAGTTTGCCTATGCGGTCTGTGACTGATCTGATGTATGGTAAAGAGGCCTTGCCCTTCCTATTGTTTGCGGCTGTTTCTGTGATGTTGGGACCTTTATTAGGATGTAATGCTCTCATAATTTCTCGTTTTGCGTAGCCATTAGAGTGGAGCGCTGACTCTAAGTGTTGAAATTCCTGGTGTAGAACTTGTGGTTCGCAAAGCGAACCAGGTGGGAACTACGCCATCACACCTCATGCACTACCTATAGAGGAGATCATCTCCTGCATTGAAGCCGGTATACGTGAATTGCCGTCAACTACAGCAGACCAAATATGCCTTGAATCTTCTAGAATTCTTCAACGAGCTAAGCCACCTAAGAGCAATCTTTCTCCTCAAGAACGAAAAGCTCTTAAAAATCTTAACTCAAACAAGGAGATTATAGTACTGCAGGCGGACAAAGGAAACGTCACGGTGGTGATGAACCAACGTGACTACGAACACAAGGTGACTGAGCTCCTAGATCCGACCACCTACAAGAAGCTCTCCAGGGATCCAACAGCACGCGTTCTTCGGAAAACCATTCAACTGATTAAGTCTTCGTCCATTCCACCCAGTGATCAGCTGAAACTAAAGAGGAGTGAAGCTTTACCTCCCAGACTTTATGGACTTCCGAAGATTCACAAGCCTGGCACACCCCTAAGGCCGATTGTAAGCGCCATTGACTCACCTACGTACGCAGTTGCAAAATACCTCGAAAAGATGCTGCAACCTCACATCGGCAACACTGACACATACATAAAAGACTCCGCCCATTTCATTCAGAAACTCAAGACCATCAGCTTACAACCCAACGACTTACTTGTCAGTTTCGACATAACATCTCTGTTCACCATGGTTCCAGTCAATGAAGCCATAACACAGCTTAAGGAGATTTTTCCAGAAGACATTACGACGCTTTTCCACCACGTCCTCACGACTACGTATTTCCAGTGGAACCACGAATACTATGAACAGACAGACGGTGTAGCAATGGGAAGTCCTCTCAGTCCGGTTATTGCGAATTTTTACATGGAATTTTTCGAAGCTACTGCCTTGGATTCAGTACCGCTTAAACCTTCGTGCTGGTGGCGTTACGTGGACGACACGTTCGTCATTTGGAGTCACGGAGAATCAGCCCTGACAGAATTTCTGGATCACCTCAACAGCATCAATAAACAAATTCAATTCACCATGGAGAAGGAACAAGACGGTAAATTGCCCTTTTTGGATGTCATGGTAAACAGAATGGCACACTAGGCCACAAGGTGTACCGTAAGCCGACCCATACATACCGCTACCTTCACAAGAACTCCAACCACCATCCGAAACAAAAGCGTGCTATGATTAAAACTCTGGCAGACCGAGCTACACGCATTTGCGAACCACAAGTTCTACACCAGGAATTTCAACACTTAGAGTCAGCGCTCCACTCTAATGGCTACGCAAAACGAGAAATTATGAGAGCATTACATCCTAATAAAGGTCCCAACATCACAGAAACAGCCGCAAACAATAGGAAGGGCAAGGCCTCTTTACCGTACATCAGATCAGTCACAGACCGCATAGGCAAACTACTTAAACGCCACAACATTGACACTGTCTACAAGCCCACTAAACAGATTTGTAACATACTCCGCTCCGCCAAAGACCCCAGGGATCCTCTATCCACCGCAGCAGTATATAGAATACCTTGTTCGTGTGGCAAGGTGTACATCGGAACCACACAACGTAGTATAAAAACCCGCATTGAAGAACACAGAAGAAATTGTCGCATGGGTCAAACTGAAAAATCAGCAATTGTTGAACATGCCATACTCGAAGAAGGGGAACACATCATCCAATGTGGTAACACAGATATTCTGGCATCTACATCCCACTACTATTCTCGCTTATTCCGTGAAGCCATTGAAATACACAAGCACAAAAATAATATCAATCGCAAAGAGACTTAAACTCAACAGAATATGGCAAACAGCGTTAACAAAAACAAAAATCCAGAACCCCTCTCTAGCCAATCAGACGCCAGCTCCTTGTAGTACTCTACTGGTACAAGTCCAGCCCACTGGCCACCCGGACCTATCACAACGTACTTCCCCTCCAGCCGCCGACATAAATACCGCACCTCTGGTGGTGACCAGCGCAGTTGGTGCTGAGATCTCCACTAGGAAACTTCGACCTCGCCGCCACTGAAGATGTCTGCCATAGTCGCAGACGAAACGTTTGGGAAGAAGAAGGAACCCAATAGACCACGACCCACAAGCCTGGTTAATATTGCATCCAGTATGAATGTACACAGTCATGACACTAGAACTAGGCAAAACTATTTTAGAAGTAGATTAAGAGGCTCCCTTGGAAAGAAATGTATTGAGAGTAATGCAAAGGATTTATATAATCACTTACCTGGTGAAATTAAGGAAATAAAGAATGAGGTGAAAATGAAAATGGAAATAAAGTCCTATCTCATCAAAAATGTATTTTATTCTGTAGAAGAGTATAAGGCAGGAAGAAATGTACGCTGTTAGTTTACCTCTCCTTTAAGAGTAGCTCTGAAGTTAAAATCTGATATTTGTGTATACTTAACTAAAATTGTAATCTTATGAAACAACTCTTAAAATTATAAAAATTGTAAATTATTCACTTGTCTTATGTACAAAATTCTTCAAATTGTAAAATTTATATGTTTTTTTTATCTGACGAACCTTGTAAATTTTATTACATTGGTGAATAAACTGATACTGATACAGTTGCGCTTTCATTTTGTGCCAGTCTCTTAAAAGTTTTTAACTCGCTGTAAACTCTCTTTCTGAATCTCAGTTACCGTTTTGTTCCATGAATACAGTCACTCTAGTAGTTAAAACACTTTATAATTTCTGCATTTCCTCATACTGGTAGTTTCACAGAATAAGCACTCATTAGAATAACTATAGAAACAAACAGCTGTACACAACTGAAGAATAAGGTAATTATTGACTGGTGCATGCTAACCACATGTAAAACAGCTCATACCCCGTGCTGCTCCATTTGCTTACCACTCTGCTAATTTCTGCACTTTATGTACTTGAACAATCGTATTCAATGATGAGCTGGCGACCATCTCAACAAGCTGATGCATCAGCTTGGATGGCATTGGTGTATTGCATCAACAACATCTTTAGGAATAGGAATGGTGTCTCAGCACAGAGTATCGTAAATTGCTGCATACCTCCCTCTGCCCTCTCCTGTGAATCTAACAAGATTAATGGTTGTCAAAATTGCAGTGGTGGCACATTATTTTTCAATATGTCTCGATAGTGAACACCTGGAATATTAATACAACGATTATGCGCCAAAATGCTTAAGCTCCTAATTGTGTGTGTGCAAATAAAGGTGCAACCATTTTGTGATAGCGACGATTGTGCATTGAAATACAGCACATATAAAGTTATACCTTGCTTTATGTGCACAGCTCTAATAATATGCATTGTCATTTCTTCCATTATTTAGCTCTTTTATATGTATTTTGTCATCACTTGTATTGCTAGCTTTCATTATGTGCATCTTATGTCACTTCTTTCTCAGTTTTCATAGCTTGCATATCAGTTGATGCCATGAATTCTAATGAACCTGCTATTTAACTCAACAAAATTCAGTATATGTACATTGATATGCTTCCCTCTGTCTTGAATGAATCAGAGCAGTATTATTGTCAGTACCTTTTAAGCAGTGGAAGAAATCAGAAAAACCCTATGATAAACATAATGAGGAACTGTTTCAAAGTGGCCGTACCGTAGCCGAGTGATTAGATCAATGGAAGACACATTAGTCACCTGTTGATGTTTGTGCAGGAAGTGCAAGCAATTGAAGTTGTGTGACGTCATGCACATGCATCTGTAGAGCGGAGAGTATGGTGAACCTGATAGCAAAACATGACTGGGTCAGTTTGCATATTAGTGTCTCTGAAGAACATGTGTCAGTCCTGCAAAATCTTCTTGTGCAGTTTGGATCGAGGTTTCAGGACCTGGAGAAATGTTCTCCAATGTTTAGTTTGCTACCCCATATTCAGTGAATGTAAGAGAAATTCCTAGCCACTATCAGTTGGAACTGTTGAATTTGCAATGCTATGAACTGTTAAAGGACAAATATGATCATAAAGTGGACTTGGGCCACTTTTACGAAAATTTCTCAGAAACCAGATTCCCGAGATTGTATACACTTGCTGCTCAAATGTTATGTATGTTTGGATCGACGTATATAGCGGAACAATTTTTTTCATTAATGAAAGTTGCAAAGGCAAAATCAAGAAGTACATTGTCTGATAACTACCTCACATGTGGTCTTAGATTAAATATTACTCAGACATTACATCCCAATATTGATAAACTTGCGGCAGAGAAAAGAAACAGAAAAGTAAGAAAATTGTCACTGTAATATTTTTTACATATGAACGTGCATAGTAGTTATTTCATTTAGTATTTCTTATTTTTATTGTGCTGAATTAAATTCATATAATTTCAGGCATATGAGTAGTGCATGTTTTATTTCAATGTGTCAAACATTTAAGGTAGTTATTCTCACAATACAAAGAAAGAAAATAATTATGAATAATTTATGCAAAAACTGTTTTAACACCAATAATGGATAACCTAAGACGAAAATCAAATGTGTTATTAGTTTCAAAACATCTAATGTATGTTTGAAATCTCTGCTTTCCGCAGTGCTAAACCCCTCTCCTCTCCCATGTTACCCGGTGCCTACATTTCGCACACTGCTCTCAGCTGTTCACTGCATGAAGGAGAGCACAGAGGTCTGATGACACAGAACCACTTCCTGTCCTGGCTTGGATTAGATAATTTGCTTCTCACCAAAGCGGACCAGATTTGATCCCAGGCAACCCGCATGTGGGATTTGTGGTGGACAAAGCGGTACTGGGGCGGTTTCCTCCGGGTTCTCTGGCTTCCCCCACCATCTCATTCCACCGGTGCTCCATAATCATTCCATGTATCATCAGTGTCACCGCCTGCGGTGTTATATGTAGTAAAAGTGGGCATTAAACATGCCAAAAAATAAAAAAAAACTGAAAATAAAGATTTTACCTGCATTTTTGTTCTTTAAAAATCTGAGATATTCAGGGAATAGTGTGTGCATACAAGTGTGACTTATGTATCTTAAAGTTTCTTATATCTTCTGAGGAAATAACATTTTAAATTTAGTTTTTTTAAACACTATTTATCTTCTAAATCTTAATAATTAGGTGTATTCATTTCCTCTTCATTAGAGGAAAATGTGAAGTTCTGCTATTTTGGAAAACATTCTGGGATAAGTGTGAACTTACACTTTGCAGTTGGAAATGTTTATAGAGCTTGTAAAATTGTTTGAAGACTTGATTTCATTTTCTAAGATCTTAAAATGTCGTTATCTATCTCTTTTCTCTGAATATGATGGAATATTGTTCTTGAGATATAACTTTCTTGATTAAAATAAAAATGCCTAATTCAGACAATGGCCAGTAATATTTTGCAAATCTTTGGATATATTTGAGTCCCAAAAAAACTACAGAAGTTACTGCCAACTACCACTTTTTCATACTCATTCACAGTTAACCAAAAACATAGCATATATAAAAAGTCTGGGAAATGTCGTGCCTGTCTGCATCCACAATGTACTTGCCATCTGGGGCTATCATAGAAAGGCGTGGGTGAAACCATACAACAGTTTTAAAACTAAATTTATGAAAGGAAATGCTGAAACTGGCCACTGTGGTTCATATATTTTTGGCAACTCTTTAGGAAACCATTCATTACTCGCTGTAGTTCTTGTTGAAAAATGCTGGCAATTTCCCCACGGATATTTTCTTTTAATTCTTCCAGGGTGTCTTGCACAGTTTATTTTAAGTTACCCCGGAGATAGAAATTGCAGGGGTTTAGGTCAGTGGACAACAAATCTCTACTGATAATTCTATCCTGAAAAACGCTTTCAATTATTCTCATTGAAAGATTGGCTGTATGAACTGTTGCAGAGTCATGTTGAAAAAAGGCAAAATTATGCTTCCTGTCAGTTAATTCTTTAAAAAAAGGTGGGGGGGGGGGGGGGGAAGGGACAAAATTGTATTCATGTATGTAGACGTGTTAACTGTTGACTCGAAAAATATTGGCCCTGCAACTCAGAACCTGATATTGTTCATGAAATAACCCCTTCATGACAAAAAAAATTGGGGCATGGTGTGCCATTAAATTAATTGGAGAAAGGTTTCTCAGAGCTCCAGTAAGTGTACCAGACAAACCGACACACCATGGAGAAATCAAAACAAAAATCTGGCAGGAAATTGCCAGCATTTCTCAATGTAAAGTGTGGCGAGTGATGATAGTTTCCTAAAGAGGTGTCAAAAATATATGGACGACAGTGGCCAGATTCAGCACCTCCTTTCATAAAGTTGGTAGGTAAAGCCTTTAAGAGTAACTTTTAAAATGTTGTATGGTTTCATCCACACCTTCCTATGATAGTGGCAGACAGCAACGAGTGCTGAGGATGTGGACAGACAAAACACCATGCAGCTCGTTCAATCTTTTTTTGCTCTGCTGGTACTTAATAACTACTGTGCCATTGTTTTGTGGCTTGGCCACGATTGTATTTATGCATGATTTGCTTATACTGAAGTGAGTTAACTATATCCACTAGGACACTAGTAATGAATGATCCGCCCAATGCTATGCTTTATCAGCTGTGAATATCAACTGCTGACTTTTGTTCATGCTGTAAAAACTAGTTTGTTCATTGTACATCTCAAAACTGAAATCTTATTCAAACATGTCCGTTGTGTGGGAATTACTTACTATTGCTGTGTTCTTGTCTTCGTATTAGTTCTCTGAAATGTATACTAGTTCATGCTTGAACAAAGAATGTGTATGTGCGATTCATACATAGAAACCAAATCATGTAGATATGTGTGTAGACAATTTCAGGAGACATCCCCGATATTCTAGTTCAAAACAGAGATACATGCAGAAATGTCTGGATAATAAGTTTAGGGCAATGGGATTGCCAAACTTAAGAAGCAGAAACTTGTTCTAATGGAGGAAAAATATTGACCATATTGGTGCATTGTTCAAACACTCTCCAAAGAAGTATCTAAGATGTGTTTCAAAAATCATACAGCTGCTATACTTAAACAATTGAAGGCCTACAGTGTGACTTATTGTTAATGAATTACAACCTCGTGACAATATGAAATGCCAGGAACATCTCAGTGTTGATGGATACCAGCATTTACAACAAAGGTAGTACTCATTATAGTGCATATAACTATCTCATGACTATGTAATGTGGGAGTTTTAGAATGAGGTAGACAGCATGCAGAGCTGCATACATATATCTGGGTTGGTTCAGCTCATAGAACAACTGCTCTTATTTGTTGCCTTGGTTTTGCTGCTCATCGTTTTGAATCACATACTGGGTGTTCCAAAAAAACACAAAAACGCATGGCAAACTGATTGGTTTTCAAATAGGAACCCCCGTCTGGAAATCACAGGGTGCTGGAGAGCGTTGAAGTTTGAGAACAAACAGTTGTGACAATTTGTTGAAATTTGTTTTCATATCTTAATAGGAAGGTTTTTTGTTTTTCAGATAATCCAAGCATTTCCGAATCTGAACAGACCACTTTCCTCTTTACCTTATTACCCTACCTTTATGCAGGACTTACACCCCTAGGACTTACAAGCCAGTGCCTAGGGACAGACGCCTGTCGAGGAGCACAGGAACCTATGGACCAGGGTGAAGACCTGGAAGTGAGTGGTCAGCCAAGCACAGGTATGATAGTGAGGAAGAGGGTGATATGAAATGCAGGCGAAATTGATGATTGGAATGGTGACAATGGAGCAGTTGGTGGAATGAGTGGCGGGGAAAACTGGAGAACTTGGAAAATCCACCCTGATGCTGGTTTGTCCACCACAAATACCACATGAGGGTCTCTGGGATTTAAACCGGGCCACCTAGGTGGTAGGCAAACACTCTTAACTGCTTGGCTACAGTGCTTCCCTCAAACAGGTCACATTAATTTGGGTTAGTGGGGTTCTACTATATTTAAAATGCTCTATGTATCAAACTGTTTGACTGATTCACTTTTCATTTTCAGCTAAACTTAAGAGACTCAGACAGCTGGTTTTGTAATTTTATGATTATATTATTTTTTAATAAATATTTTCAAAGCCTGATATTCATAAAATCGAAAAATGCCAAAATGCAAAGGACTTTTTATTTAGCATATCTTCATTTGAATTTTAAACAACTCCAATGTGGGATTCTTTGCAATGGTCTGTTAAAGGCAAAATAACATTCTTACTAGTGACACATGGTCCATTTTAATTAGCACAATTGAATGAATTAAAATTAAATCTAGAATAAAAATATCAATATCTCTGAAACAAATGCAGATATCTGTTACCATACTGTGATAAAAAATTCAGGGTGCTCAAATAGAAATTGTGGGCTTTTAGGTTTTTTACTGGTGCATTGTCTTAATGGGTGGTATAAATAAAAAGTAGCTAGTGCTTGTGAGCTGAAGCTGGTAAGCAAGTTGAGAATCAGCAAAAGGTCGTGATTTGGTATAAATAAAAACTTCCCCTCTTCCGCCAGCTCTTGCTTTCAACACAAAGCTTTAGCTCCGTGACCTTCACTATGTGACGTAAACAAACACACCTTTTTCATGTCTGGAGGGGATTTAAATATTTGCTGCATTTAAATATCCATATACTTATTCATGTTAAACCTGATAGAGATACTGATTTTAAAGAATTAAAATGTAAGTAAAGATTTGGCAAATTAAATAGAAATTAAGATTCGCCTGGCATTCCACCGACAACGTTCATACACTTTCTAAATTCCATCAGTGATTTTCTTAATTTTATAGTGTGTATCAACTGATATATGGAAGTAGATAATTTGTACTCGTGTGTTTGCACCATTATACTGATATCCTTTAATCCATACATATAAACTATCAATAACTAATTCCAAGAGTGAGTCTGTGGGGACTAATTCCAAGATTATATGACTTTATCATAAATTAAAGCTATACCAGATGAAGAAGTTTCATTCGTGGAAATTTAAATTTAGGGTCGGTTTTATATTAAAGTCTTCAGTTATAACCCGGTTTTGATTTGCACAATATTCTACTCTATGTATCGCTTTGATTACATTATTGTCGGTAATGAGAGCGGATCACTATTACCTCATTCACATTATGTTTAGCGTTATCGTACGCAGGCAAGATGACAACACCTTAGGATGTATACAGATTGTTAAAAGGTCCCCTTCGGGTTTCATTTCCCTCTGGAAGCAAATGCTGTGGAAGCAAGTATACATTTTATCTTTAAATGTGATTATAATTGTTTATATCTGCATCCAAGTCCCTACATATTGTGTAATTTTTTAGTTCCTCAACCACTAAACGTATAGTAGAGGAATTATTGCATTCCGCCCAATAATTCAATATCGGGATTAAAGCAGAAATATACCTTCTGAGCCTTTCTGAATGGAGAGAGAGAGAGAGAAGTCTATGTGTGCGTGCCTGTATGTGTGTAAGTGTGAACATCAAAACCCAAGCAGTCACTTTTAAAAACCAAATTTCGTATTGAAGTTCAGTAACCTCCAAGAGTGCGACTTTATGGAAACCCTCCATCCAAAACTAACTTTTACATGGATAAACACTCCTAATTTTTAATTTTCTCAAAAATGGCCACTATACTCGTATTTTGATTAAAATGACAATGTTAAAAATGTTAAGATATTTAGATGACAATTGAAATGTAGGTATACCTTTAATTTCGGGGGAATATCCTGTGAAGTCCTTTTCATTCTGAATCACATTTGTATAACTGATAAACTGTAGGAGATAGATGAAGTCTTACTACACAAAAAATGTGTATCTAATTAAAGCACACAGTTTACATCAATTTCTTCTTTTGGGGGGGGGGGGGGGGGGGGGACGGGCAGGGATAAAAAGAAACAGTAATTGGGATCTATCCGAACTTCCAACACCTGGCGATTATCCTTTTATAAATTTAAACCCTGATTCCCATAATTTGATGATCTGCGTCTATTACAAGTAATATACTGAAATATTACTTTTGCTAGTGTTCTGTTGATCTGCTCTAGAACTGGGCAATTACAATTTATGGTACATCAAATTAGGCAATTCTAAGATTTTAAGTGTTATCTGAATTAAAGCTATACCTACTCTGTGAAAGAGTTTTATATGGGCTTATTTTATAGATATAATTCGACCTTGATTTGTATGAGCATTATGCTCTTCATACGTGCTGCATGTTTGTATAAGCACGTTCGTATATGTTTTGATTCCATTATCAGGTTTCCGGTAATGAAAGTGGATCGCTATGACATCACTCGCATTCTAACCAGTCAAGTTCATAACACCTCAGAGAAATGTCCTTGTATTATCGGAGATGATATAGCAGCAAATATCTCCAAGATTAGAGTTTATTATATTTTACAACACGTATGTATTTCACTCACCATGGTTGAAGAAAGCAGTGCATATATGAGGCGCTTTGTTCATCTATTAAAGAAAAATCAAGACATTCTATTAAAAGCACAGTTGTCAGAAAGTAAGAGCAAAAGTTTAGCAGTAGCTACAGTAAAGCAACAATTGGAGGAAGAGTTTAAAACATCCATCAGCGAGATGCAAATACTAAAAAAAAAAGCAACTTAAAAACAAGAATTAAGTCCAAAAGTGATTTGAAACTAATCGGCAATAAGCCAGTTTTAAAACAGTGGGAGCAGGAAATCTTGGCCATGGTACTAACTGATTGAGCAAGCTGAGGTACCTACATAGCTACCTCAGAAAAAGCCAGCAAAAGCTCCGTCGGAGCGAGGAAAGCAGGTTTTTATTTATACCATTTCGCGAGCAATAGCTCCGTGGCCAAGCTTTAGCTTGCAAGGAGATGGAGCAGAAGGTTTTTATTTATACGAAACCAACCTCTTGCTCCGAATTAGTGAGAAAAAGCTATTGCTTGCTTTTATTTATACCACCCAATGACTTGATTCATAGCATTTTTTGGTTGAAAGCACTCAAAATGTTCAGTTATTTTGTTCATATGGTATATATTGTAAATTAAGCAATAATACTGCACAACTGACATTTTAATAACTTTTATAGCTTTGTGTTGGACAACCTTAGAATTGCAAGTGCAAGTTATGGTAACCCAGTTTTTCACTTTTTTGTAGTTAATCTACCATTTTATGCAGCTGAATTCAAAAAGATTATTGCAAAATATTACTATGAAAAATCAAAAAATAAAAGATGAACTACCAAACATTCAAACAGTAATTCCTGAGTATCCTCGAAAAACGGCAGTTGCAACCTTCAGGTTGATTACAGGACATGATTGTCTGGCAAAACATTTAAACAGAATTGGGATATACTCTTCACCACTTGTGATCTGCAAGAGGAAATGGACCAAGACCACCTTCAAATATGCCCGACCATTTCTAACACCCCATCCATCAGTGAAAAATATTGGAGAGCAAGAGGATTAATGACTTCATTGTCAGAAATCGAGCATTAGCTAACAATAGTTTTTCACTTCAAACCAGTGAAGTAGCATTTAAAGCTATACCATGTAGTACAGTTTCTTTTTTAGTTATATTATAAATAAGCCAGTTGAACATTTTAAAGCTCTGCAAGATAAGGTATTTGCTCTAATAGAAACATTTTGATATTATATGTATTTTTGCCTCTAGTTCTTTAAGGCATTTAAAGGTTCTGATGTTGAACAATTTCAGGAGCCCTTCACGATCTCCACAACATTCTCAAGGAACAGATGTTGCGCTGAGAACTGTCCGAGGCTGGGCACCACCACTACTTGGTCCTCTTCCTGATGATTTCTTGAGGGTTGCCCCTGCATTATGGAATGCTCCTCAGAAAAAGCAGGTAAGTTATTTATTTTCTTATTTGAGGTGCATTAAAAGAGAATGTCTCAACTTTGCAATATGTGTGGCTATTGCCATGAATCTTTTAAGGGCACTGATGACCTAGAAGTTGAGCGCCCTTAAACCAAACCAAACCAAATCAAATTTGCAATATGTGACGTAAGATTTCTTCCAAGTCCAATGTGAGCGGCATAATTTTCCCAAATATAGCTTGACATTCTGTTCTCTAATATATACTTAGAATTAAGTTGTTTTCTTATTTGATACTGAACATTTTCTTAATATAATTTAAGGTTTATAATTCTTTATTTACCTGCTGTGCTTGTAGCTATATAGAAGCATGCAGTGCAGCCAAATTTACATTTTTTGTTTGGCTAAAACAGTGCAGCCAACAGTTCTTCTTGTAAGTTTCTTGGAAGTTTGAAAACAGTATTGTAGTAATCAATTAAAACCTAAAAGGCGAGTTTATTAATAACACTACACAACACTTATAATTTATCCTTACTGGGGAGAACCAGTCGATGTTCGGTTGATAATGGAGGAAAGTCAGCCTCCAAAACATGTTCCAGTAAATTGTAGTGTTGTGCAGTGTTATTAATCGACTCACCTTTTTGGTTTAAAAAGTTCTTTTTGTCCCTAAATTACAGTGGCTAGCTGTGTACACTAAAAACCAGTTTAACTTAACCATTTCTAGCCTAAACTTTGCTACTGTACAGTGCAGATCTTGTTAATATCTTTCAAAAGCTCTTTGAAAGGATCTGCTAAAGGGTTGTTATAGCCACCAAGCCACAAACACTCATAAATTTTAGTACAGTAAACTCTCGGTTTAATGGACCTCTGTTCAACGGACTTCAGATTTAATGGACTAAATTTGGCATTGGTTATAAAATAAATTTAAATGAAATTTAGAAGATCTGCAATGATTAAATTGTGGCATTCCGCTGTTTGTCTGATCGAGAAGGCTAGTTCACGTGTCTTCAGCTATATTCGTGAACGTTTGTGTACGTGTCACGCGCTCAAGAGCTCATATGACTTAGCTTCAGTCTAAATTGGGCATTCCCAGGTTACCAGATTCTGAGTCATGAAGAGATCACTGCAAGTGTTGTACAAGAGGATGAAGATGAAGATGAATCTTTGAAGTGTGCACCTAAAGTAAGAACAAAATTAGAAACTAAAAGCTTCACTTATCTTAGTAATATTGCAAGTTCTTTGGTGCTGCGCTGACAATGTTTTGAGTTGACTCCAACTCATTCTCAAAGATATACAAACAAATTCGTTACCAATATTAATAAGATAAATGAAGCTTTTAGTTTCTAATTTTGTTCTTATTTTAGATTCTTGTTGCTTCACTGTTAATAGCTTTATTATTTCCTTAATTAAGTGTGCACCTAAATTATCCATAATAATACCACATGGATGATGTGATTTCTTATGTGGAAAGATCTTCAGACCCACAAGTGCTAACCTATTATGAACATTTCTGATAGTTTCACTCCTTAATCATAAAGAAGCAATATTCAAGTGGGAAGCAAATGTGTACTGACACTTTTTTCAAACCTACAACTTCACAGGGAACGACTTCTAACCAAGAGTAAATCATGTAAAGTAAATGGTATGTACCAATAAAACTGTTTCAATTGTTTTTGCTTCATTTCCATTCATTTTGTGATTTAACGGACTTTCAATTTACCAGACTACTCCTGGCCCCTTTAGGTCCGCTAAACCGAGAGTTTACTGTATCCAGATTTTTGCATCATGCTCTGCAATTAAATTTTATTATAGAGCGACTTTACATCCCTATTGTTATTAGGTCATCCATACCTCATTTGTTTCTATTTTCTATTATCCCAAGGATGCATTGTTATCATACCCTACACTTGTTTTGAAGGACGTGCCTGGGGCTGCCAAGTTTCCCTTTTCCAGTATGTTCATTGTTATTGGAAATCATGCATACTTGACAACAGTCAAGAACCTATTAGTTATCGTCCATGAAATGAATTCACACATTGATCTACCGAACACTCCGTTACTGGCGCATTATATGACTACTTATTTGGAAAGCAGTGAAGGAGCAATGATTTTTCTTGCTGAAACTATGTTTTGTTGCATCCAAGCAAGCATGGTCAGGCCTTAACTTGCTAATTATTTCTACATGCTACCCATGCACAATTTTATTTGTTGTGTACAGGTTTAGAGATTATTTGCAGACATTGGCTACAATTGTTACAAATGCTATGCATATTGGCTGCTACACAAAAAGCAATAGGGATAGTTGAAATTTGTCATTCCAACCTGCTTGTGTGTGTGCATTGGTGGTGCTTTGGTCTTATACTATGTACATCAAATGAATAAAGTGGACGTAAACAAATTACCGGGTTGTATTACTCTGTGGCCATGTGCATTCACAATGACAGAACACACCACTCCACGTAAGTATAATATGCATTTTATGCCACTAACAGGATATATTTATATCAATCTAAATAACATGCACCACATGGAAATTAATCGCTACTTACTTCATCTCTGTCCACAATAACACTTTTTTTGTTTTCTGCTCACTAACTCGAAACCAATCTCCAGAAGTAGTTCATGGAGGGAAGTTCATTTTAAATCTGGAAAGTTGGGACCAGAGTTAACTGCCAACAGCACTTTGTTTAAGGTGGGGGTTCATTGTTAACAAAGAACTGAACCTTTGCACGGATTGCAGTTGTCACAAATTTGTCATAAACATCCAGCACTTGCCTGGCACATGGTCTCTTCTTGCAGAGTTCTGCCTTCAACTGAGGATTTTTCTTTGAGTACTTACACTGTAAATACTTGAAACTGACACACCAGTAAACTTGGATGTTAATTTCAGCACGTCATCTATAGCACGTTCAGGATATTTCTCGCAGAACTTATTAAACATGTTCAATATTATTGTCTTTTCATCACTTCATAACGGTTTTCCACGCTTATGTTTCCAACATTCACTTGTTCCGCCATGTTACTTTTGTAGTGAGTGGTGCATGTGCCGAATGAGTTAGGTTGGTTACAAATTCACTTAACTGCGTATTCTTACAATTCACCTATGCTGAGTATTTATTATTTATTTATGCCAACAAACATACTGTAGGTGTTATTATTTATTTATGCCAACAAACTTACTGTTGGTGTTTTTAAACACACAAGCCGTGTGTGGGATATAAAGTACTTGCAATAGTAAGTCACCATTGAGGTAATTGTTTCTGATGTGAGACTGCCTTTGTGGTTTACCAGGAGAAATACGAACTGGCTTGAGAATTTAATGTCATTCTGGCAGTTTGTCACAATAGCTCAGTGGTAGAGCGTCCGCCCGGCAAGCGGAAGGTCTGTGGTTCAAATCCCAGTTGTGGCATTGAATTTTTAAGTTCCAGTTCTACCTCTTATACTGTAGGTGTTTTTAAACACACAAGCCTTGCGTGGACAATGTTTGAGAGGTAGAACTGGAACTTAAAAATTCAATGCCACAGTTGAGATTTGAACCACAGACCCTCCGCTTACTAGGTGGGTGCTCTAACCATTAAGCTACTGTGACAACCTGCCAGAATGGCATCGAATTCTCAAACCAGTTCGTATTTCTCCTGGTAAACCACAAAGGTAGTCTCACATTAGGGACAATTACCCCAATGGTGACTTACTATTGCAAGTACTTTACGTCCCGGGATTAAATAACTTTCAGATGGTAATTATTATTTATTTATGCCAACAAACTTACTTTACTTTTGGCAGGTTGTCACAGTAGCTTAATGGTTAGGGCACCCTCCTGGTAAGTGGAGTGTCTGTGGTTCAAATCCCAGCTGTGGCATTGAATTTTTAAGTTCCAGTTCTACCTCTCAAAAATATGCTTAGTTCGTGCTTTAGCAAACATTAAGTGGGATTTTAGACCTTAGTAGTAGTATGTTTTCAAGGGACTATTTAGGTGTCGAAAGAGTCAAGAAGGCGTGCTGCGATCAAAACGCACATGGTTTTGTTTACGTCTATTTTATTCACTTGATGTACATAGTATAGAAGAATTTCACACATCATATGTTTAAAAGTGAAGACATTCAATACATCAAGTGCACTTTGATATTGATTCCCCTATCTTAATATTGCTGAATAGGTCTTTGTAATAATTTTATTTCAAATAGCACTCCATATCTTAAAATGACTTTGAAGTACAACCTTTGGTTCAGAAATTGGTGAATCCACCAAGATGGAGTAAATCACATTCATAGTGGAGGGAATCTGTTGTATCACTTTGCATATACATTTGTGGCAGTTTTTTATAAAATGGGCACTGTTGCATCTTTAGGGTTTTGTGGTTTGTAAACGGGGCAAGGTTTTTCGGATTGATATGTTTGAGTTTTAGTAATTTATGATTTATTCACAATGAACTTTGCAGAACATTATACCATGCCAACTTTAATCACAATTTTGACATTTTATATCTGGAAGCCTTTTTATACTTTACTAACTTGAAACATGACTGCACTGATATGAAGTTGTAACTACAGTCTATTTGGAAAACTTTCTTGTAGGTACATTATTGTGGTTTACATGATGACAAGGAACAAAATGTACCTCTCTGGTGCTGAATGATGATTTAATGTAGATTACTTGAGTTTTACTAATTGGATTTCTTTTTAATTTCTGTTCCGAACCTATTAAACACATAAATATACCAATATACAAATAAATAATCATTATTTTCACGTCAATTTCAGCACTAATAAATATAAAACAAATTCAGATAGTTTTCTAACCATTTTAATAAATGGTAATGTAAATTTTCTTGGCATGAGGCCACCTTAACATTCTAGCATACTATATGACCAGGTATTTTCACCTTCACTGTCAGAGTGCTGCATTTGTTTGTTATCTGTTTACTAGAATACTGAAATACTATTAATGTAACACAAATGGGGCACTTTGAGGCTAGATGTGTCTGACATGAAAGGTTGGGTGATAATTATTATACACAACTGTAAATGCACTCGTACCTAATAGGAAAAAACTTTAATGATGGTAAGTGTATCTTATTATTTATTACAATATTTTCCAAAGAATGAAAATGAGGTTCAACATTAACTTCTGTAATTTCTGTAATGGAAAGAAACAAAGGAAGACAGAACACAAACTAAATTAGTCATTTCACTTTTTTTTATTAACTAACTTCTGTAACTACAGCAAGTGCATGGTAATATAACTAATTTTCTGAGGTGCAATCTCCAATTCTTCTTCTTCCTCTTCCTCCTCTTCTTCCTCTTCTTCTTCCTCTCCCTCCTCCTCTTCTTCTTCTTCATCTTCTTGTGTATAGGATAATATTCTGTTCATTTACAAAGGCATCTGTTTGAGTAGGGGAGAATGGGAGAGCTTGAAAGCTGAAAAATATGAGGTTGACAGGAAAATTAAACAGACACAACTTCAGTGATCTTTCAAAGCTTTTAGTTAGTTCCTCCTCTGAAAAGCACAATAAAGTTAAGTTTTAGGATAAACCAGATATCTAGGTCTTGATATTCTCAGAATCAGTAATCCAAAGAAAAAGGGCGTTAATGTTCTATACTGGTGATACTTTTCCTGTTCAGGAGAAAAAGACAATGCTTTGGGAGTTGATTAGTGACCATTATAAACCATTTCACCAACTACATAGGACCATAGTTAAATAAACTGGAAGTAGTATACTGTGAAGCTCACTATTAATTTTGATAAAGTTGGTGTCAAATGTACCCCAAACTTAGGTACTTCTTGCTGCTTTATGAAGTATACCTCATAAAAGTTTAACATTATGCGGAACTAGTATCAAAGGACTTTTCCTACATTATCAGCTACTCTCAACTATTGGATGCAACCAGAGGATCACCTGTGGATGATTGTTTTTCCTCTGATGTAGAAATGGTGTAGTTCAAAAATGTATTTTCTTCAAGTAGATGATCATTTGCAAAGAGCATGGAATTTGAAGGCTAGCATATAGTAATATGCTTTTAAAATATTTACAATTGCTATCTGCTTTGTACCTATAACATTATGTATAATGAAACTACTTATACAAACATTTATCACAAGTAACTTGAAGTAGACACAAAAATCTTTTGCAAGAATACATAGTTTATGGAAGTCATTAAGTGGATGGAGAAAGTAATGTGAATGTAATATATCAGCAGTTATATAATTATATGCATTATTTGTAGCATCACTCAACATTGAGACATTTTTTGTGTTTTAAATTGGGGATTTATTTTTAAGTTACTGACAATACATTGTTTTTGGTCAAAGTTTGGATGTGCTTATTATATTTGTATCTATGCATATGATGCACTGTAATGAATTTGTGATACACCCTGTAGCCTTGAAGACATGCCTGAGAGAAGACCTATTAGTGCTTAAGTAGGCAGGGTCTTTGTTATTCCACTCACACAGCACTGCAGCCATGACAACCGGTGTAAGATAAAGTATTGACCTTACATGATCATTGATAAATAAGTCTTTGAACTATATCACTGTAGGATGAATGAAACCAGGTCATAAAGTGAATTTCTACCAAGTCTATGAAGTGATCTGTGTTCAACCTGTACTTGCCATTCCTTTTACTTACATGATGTATACATCTGGAATAAAATAGAGAAGATAAACTTGTGGTTTGAATTCTCGAACAACATAGTTCAAGGAATTTAAAAAATAATACCTGCATTTGGCTGCAAATTTAGTCAGAAAAATACTGCTCTGTAGTCAATATCGGAATAAAATTTGAGGCTTATCATATGCATAAGAATTAGGTTTGAAGTTTCTAGTATGTATTATGAAAGTTGTGTATCATTGGTACAAATGTTCATATTGCAAATTTTAATTTGTAAATAAGGGACTGAGGAAGGAAATCTCCAAACTCAATGCAAAGAGTCCTTTTACTGAAAATACATGTTATCTGCTAGACTCATTCCTCTGCTTCTTGAATATGTACAATTTTTCACTTACAGTATCATAATTTGTAACACAACGGGCGATCCAAAAGACTCCAAACCGGCTG
Source organism: Tenodera sinensis (assembly GCA_030765045.1). Classification (NCBI taxonomy): domain Eukaryota; kingdom Metazoa; phylum Arthropoda; class Insecta; order Mantodea; family Mantidae; genus Tenodera; species Tenodera sinensis. The sequence continues at coordinate 155,482,886 of CM060965.1, forward strand.
TAGTATGTTTTGCCTGTACACATCCTCAGCACTCTGCGTCAACGGCTGCTGACATAGAACAGCACGGATGAAACCACACAACATTTTTAGAACTACTTTTAAAGGCTTTACTTACCAATGCTATTAAAGGAGATGCTGAAACTGGCCACTATCATTGTCCACACATTTTTGCACCTCTTTAGGAAACTATCCATCACTCGGCATAGTTCACTTTGAGAAATCTTGGCAATTTCCTGGCAGAAATTTTGTTTTAATTCTTCCAGGGTGTGTGGGTTTGTCTTGTACACTTTATGCTTTAAGTTATCCCAGAGATAAAGATCGCAGATCACCTGGAAATCTTTATGCAAATTGCATTTTCACTTGGCGAGCTGGCTGAGTTAACATGTACAAATCATAAATAAATACACGCTGTGCAGTAAAAAACAAATACTAAACCATAATACACTTTGACTAAGTACAAAACAAAATAATAAGGTACACTGGTAATAACTCAACCACACGATAGTGTGTCTGCTCAATACTGCACTTTCAGAGTAGAGGAAAACAAGACAACCGAATGACCCTGTGTACAGCAGCTGCATTATTGTGTTTCTGGGTGTGCAGTGCAAAAACAATGCACAGTGGTTCAGATGTTTTATGGTCTCTCTGTATTATTCCAAAGAGACTATTAAAACAACAGTAAAACAAGAAGATTAAAGCCTTTTGTCCAATTGCAGAAAAGAATTTGTTATACTCTTTTATGTGCATTGTATGATGTTAACTAGATAGAAGAATAAAATTGCTTTGAGAACAAGTGGTAACTAAAGTGTTGGACATAATGTCGCCAATTGCATTACAGGAAAAAGAAGGCATGAGCTTTCCTCATCACCAATGCATATAAGCAAAACATTTTGAGCTCTGCTTTGTAATATACAGAGCCTGAGATCATATATGCATTCATATTTTCAATGTTCTTTCTTCAACACAGTGTATACCAGCACTGTCCAATGTGGCTCCCATGGGCATCATGGCACCCTCCATAAGCAAATTTTTACTCCGATGATTTCTAATATTCATTCAAATTTCAAGACAAAGCTATTTCCTTTGAATATCTTGCCAGTACACACCCATGAAGTGTGTTTTTTGTACACCTAAAGCTGTATTCATTACTTCCCTAACCAGTACTTCCCTTTTTCCTCTCAGAAGAAGAGTAGTTGCCCTAACGGTGGTTGTGATGGTACCCATGCCTCCTTAGGCATGAGTTAAATGTGTTCAAGCATATAAGAAAGTTGGATAGCACTGTTGTATACTATTGAATACATTAGCCAAAAAGAAAAAAAATATTATATACTTCTTTCATTTTGGTTTGCTGTTCAACATTTCACTGTACATTTCCAGCTATGGCATTACATTTTTCAGTCCTGATTCTACCCCTCATTTCACTGTGGTTTTTAAGAACTTTGATAAATAAACTCATTGGACTGCCTGCAAGACATACTTCTACTTTCTGTATTGCATGCCTAAAGCAGAGGAAGCATTGGTTTTAGTGAATTCAACGTCACTATTTTAGTGAAAACACATTTTGGGTTCAGCTGAATATAAAGGAGCATTTTTAGAAGGCTTCATCCTTGCATAAGTGGATGAGTGTATGTGTGTGTGGATGTGGGATTGGGTGGAAGGCGGGGGTTGCGTGTGTGAGTGCGTGTGTCTTGAATTTTCTCTAAATAGCTTGCAAAGCTGTCCTTATTCCTAGTGAATTTCATAAAACTGGGCAACCACAAGAGAGAGGTAAATACTTGATATTGGAAGAATGCAAAGGCTAAGGGTGAAATTATGTATGTGTAAGTTTATATAAAAAAGATTTAAATTGTTGCATTTGTTATTCTTGAACGTTATTGATTGTTATAAAGTGATGGAACAGATCTGGTCCTTAAAATAGTATATTACCTTCTTTTTCCATTTGTATAGCTCCTTTAACCTCCATGGTCATATCAGGAGCATTGACGATATAGTTGTTTTAACTTATTGAACTGTGGGTTTTTAATACTGCATTTTATTAATTTTCTACCATGAAACAAAATCCACATTAACTCTATGGAGGTATAGAGTGATTCTATTAAAATTACCACTATTCCAGCTGGAACCCATTACCTCTGGGTTGAGAAGCCAGAATCCTTATCCCTTGACTACAGAGGCAGTCAATTTTGCTGTTGCTGATACCCAAACAACAGAGGCCATAAGAAATATGTAAGAACAGACATAATTTTCTTATATGGAAAAAGGAACATATTTCTTGATAAATAGAAATTGCAGGCTGACAAATTGGGGAATGCGTAGTAAATCCGGCATAAGAAAGCCACTTAACATCAACACTGCGAATGTAAAAAATCTTATGTGTTACACTCACATGCCTTTCTCTACTGTTGTAGGTACTAACTATTCTTACAAACTCTTATTCCTGTATCTTCTTTGTATTGGTTGAGATAAACATTTGCAGAAATTATCTTATAGCATATTTGCTTGTAGGTACAAGAGGAATATGTGAGTACAGTAGACTTTGAGCGGATAGTCAAATCTTTTAAAGCTGGTCGCCATATGAAAGCTGAGATTCCATTCTCTTCACATAGCCAACACACAAAAAAGTGAATAATGACCTTCCATTTGAGAAAAGTATAAGTATTGCAAAACTACACAAATAACAAGGAATATCTATAAAATGGTTCACGCTACAAAAAAAAAATTATTTGGACATAAATTGTGTGTTTTAACAAGATCTACATTTTTGTACACATTACTTATAAGAAATAAGTAGAAAAATATATCCTTAAATCAAAGAAAATTATGAAACTAAGGGATACTGTGATTTGGATTTTAGACACATAAGGTTGTTTGATGTCATTAATTTGGGTACCACCAAAGCAATCAATCCATATTCCCGCGCATCTACATTTCATTTTAACATGACTTGGTGTCGTATTCTATCTCTCCTTTTACCAATGGTCACGCCACAGTAAATGCCACAAACTGGTAAATAATTGGCCTTTCCTGACTTTTGTATATTTGGAAATAGATTTTTCTTAACAACGCTGGTACTGAAGCCTGTATCTATCATTGCTCGATACTCCTGATCCCATACATTTATGTTAATAACCGGTGAGTTCATAAGTTCTTTCTGACTCGTATTATTATTTTTCTGGCGTAATTGCTTGTTATTTTCACCAATTAATGTATTTAAATAATTCCAATTTCGAATGTCAGTGTGTCGTATACAAGGACCTAGAATAGGAGTTAAATTCTGGTCCTCTCCTAGTTTTCCTGAATTTGATTGGTAGACGGTCCGGGTGTGCTATTCTTCACCGGAGACTCGGTATTACAACCTACGTTCACTCTTATATTTTGATCCGTTTCTCTGTATTGCTCTAAATTTTCAGATCTTGGGTGCCAATCATTACGGTGTTGCCAATAATTACGCCTATCATATTTATATGGGTTATATGAATTACCATACCACAGCCGGTTTCTATCACGTCGATTTACATGTACATAATTTATTTGGTTTTTATTTGGGAACCGTTGATTATTTCCGGTGCCAGAATTTAGCTGCGGGCTATGTGTATTTCTAAATCTTGAATGATTTCCTTGTTCTTGCCTTATTCTATAGTCGGGGTTATAATTGTTTTGGAATTGTGCCCCTTCCCCACTGGATGATTGATTACTGGACCTTCTTTGAAACAGATACCTTAGATGATTGTTATTACTTCTATTTCGGTCTGCATTGATGTTTTGGTTATTTGGATTTTGAGTGTACCTATCATTTCTTTCATTTAAGTGGTACTGATATCGTTCTTTAGGAACAGATTGGTTTTCGAATTCCGTGAGTAATTTGATAACATCAGTGAAATCTACAGGCCTAGCCACTATTAAGCTCTGTCTGATGTTATCCGGGAAATGTCTGATAACAGCGGTTAAGATCTCTTTATGTGATAAAGGAGGGTCGAGTAATCGTGACCGATTCATTATGCTCATAAAGTAATCTGTAAGACTTGTATTAGTCAATGGATTATACTTCTCAGTTGCTAGTTCAACACAGACACTATTTTGTCTTGCCGAGCTCCAATAACGTGCTAAAAATAAATTTTTAAAAGACGCGTAACATTCATGACCTGCACCTGTAGCTCTAAGCCACTGTAAGCTATTACCTATTAATGATTTTTTTTACGATCATCATCTTCAATTCATCAGGTATTCTTTTGATTTTAAAATAATGGTCAATTTCTTTTAGAAATTGCTTGGGATTGTCGGTTGCTTTTTCATCAAAAATAGGTGGAGTAATTTCGGACAAGACATCCTTATTATAACCAATTTCGTAATTTTGTCATGTATTTTCAGGTAGGAGTGAATGGTGTAGGTAAATTGGTACATCAGTGTTAGTGTCATATTGTGTGTGTTGATTATCTGTGTGTATATTAGCCCTTACATCACAGTTATGCATACAGTCTACATTTGTATCATTTTCAACATTTACATTATCATTGTTATTTTTACCTTGTGCTTGAAATGCTACCACTATTTTATTTAAGTTAGTTACGTTTTCTTTTTCTTTGTCTAAACATTTTTGTATATACTCAGGGGTCTCCATCTGAGGGATATGTGAATAGCGACCACAAGGTTCCCAAGCTAAACAGAACATTACTTCCACTTACTGGTGTTTTGCTCCTCACTGTAACTTTTCTATCTGACCTTACCTTGGTCATCTCTTGTTCTCTTCCGACCCCGATGCTATTAGGGTTCCCGAGGGCTAGGGAGTCTTTATTTTTCCAACCTCTCCATTTCTGTAATTTCTCTATAAAATCTTAACCCCTAACATGCTGACCTGTCATGGCATGTAATACGTCCTCTGATTGGTAATCAGAGGATATGGTCGGTGAATTTATTTTGATAACTCTCCCGGTCAGGTCCTTGAGACCCGTAAACCAACGACAGGTGTGGTCCTCCAGACATTCTGGGGGTTGTGAGAGAGCGATGTGACCGCCAAAACATAAAAATATGGTGCTCTCTAAAAAGCGGTTACTATTACTGCTATTGCTCTCTTCAATATCATCAGTGAAAAATATTGGAGAGCAAGAGGATTAATGACTTCATTGTCAGAAATCCAGCATTAGCTAACAACAACATTTTTGTACAGTAAGATTTGCTCTATCTCTTACAGTTTACCAGTTATGCAGAAGCCATCAAGAGTAAATCGGACTACATGGGCTATAGCCAGAAAATTCAAAATGTACTTTTCATTTGCCATAAAAATATCTTAAACATATGGCGTTTTAATCAAAATTAAGAGCCATTTTTGTGAAAATCAGAATTTTCAAATAATTTTCCATTTAAAGGGTAGTTTAGATTGGAGGAATTTTCTTCAAAATCTTTGTGTCGCATCCTTGAAAGATGTTAAGTTTATTTTTTAAGCTACGCTGTTCACAGACAGATGCACACCCCCCCCCCTCCCCCCCCCCCCCCCCCCACACACACACACACTGTTCTAAAAATGTGTTTTGGGAGTCATGGAGCCTCAAAACATGTATTTCCAGCTAAATCTTGACATTAAATTTTTGGCTGGAATACAATACTTCCCCCACTTACTATACGTAGTAGAGAAAGTAAAAAACAGCAGCAAAACAGCAATAATATTAAAAAATGGGTTTATTTAGTTTTTTTCCTTAGAGAGCATCAGTTAGGAACCAATCAGAGCGTTCACTGTGGTCACATACTTAAAGCAGCTATGAGTGTGTACTTCAAGTGGCTTTCTTATTTGTTAATCCTGTCCTTTAATTTTTCCTTTGATATATATTTAGTACTTTAGCAACTACATGGGCAGTTGCTGAATCTGGTGAAAATGAGCACCCTGTTAATTATTCTCAATATCTCAATATCTGTTAACTATTCAAAAAATCTGATGTGTTGCAATCACATGACTTTCTCTACTCTTGTACTAACCCTTCTAATAAACTCTTATTCCTATACCTTCTTCTTGAGATAAACATTTCTACAAATTATCTTATTGCTTATTTCCTTGTAGGTGCAAGAGGAATATTAGAATACAGTAGGCTTTGTGTGGTAGTCAAATCTTTTAAAGCTTTGAGATTCCATTCTCTTTGCACACTTAACATATAAGAAAATGAACAACGATGTTCCATTTCATGAAAGTTTTAAATTTTTCGAAACTCACATACATAATGAGGAGTATCTCCGAAATGGTTCACCCTACAAGAAAATTTATTCAGACATAAATTGTGTATTTTAGCAAGATCTACATTTTTTACAGTAAGATTTGGTCTATCTCTAATGGTTTACCAGTTATGCAAAACTCGTCCACAGTAAATAAGACTACAGGGGCTATAGCCAGAAAATTCAAGATATACATTTCATTTGTCATAAAAATGTCTGAAACATATGACATTTTAAGAGGTAGAACCGGAACTTAAAAATTCAATGCCACAACTGGGATTTGAACCACAGACCTTCCGCTTGCCGGGCGGACGCTCTACCACTGAGCTATTGTGACAAACTACCAGAATGACATTAAATTCTTAAATTTTTAAGTTCCGGTTCTACCTCTTAAACTTTGCCCACACACGGCTTGTGTGTTTAAAAACACCAACAGTAAGTTTGTTGGCATAAATAAATAATAATATGACATTTTAATTGAAATCGTTGGAGCCATTTTCAAGAAAATCAAAATTTTCCATGTAAAGGGTAATTTAAGGTGGGACTATTTTCTTCAAAATCTTCGTGTCGCTTCCTTGAAAGACATTAAACTTAAATACCAACTTTGGCTTTTAACCGACTTTTCGTTTTTGAGTTATGCTGTCCACAGACACACACACACAGACCTTTTTCAGGGGGTCTCAAAACATATATTTCCAGTGAAATCTCGACATCAAATTTTTGGGTGGAATACAATACTTCCCCTACTTACCAGTAGAGAAAGTAAAAATTGGTTGGGTATTTGTGTTCTGTATTTCTCAGCATTGTTTTTATCCTCAAAAACAAAATAGGACCTATAATCCTATGTGTGTTATAGCGCATCTACACTAACCTCTTCATCATTTCATTATGTAAATGAATTTCACGAATGAAATGAGGATTTTCAGTACTCTTAATATCTATTGTTTTGCGTTATAACATGGCCGTGCAAGCAAAATCGTGTTTCATCTGTAAATATAATAAATTTAGGATCCTATTGGCAATACTTTGTAAAATCTAGTTACAAAAACTCAAATGACTCACATTACCTGCATCCTTTGTGGACTATTGTCATTTTGTAGGGTTTAAATTAAAGAATTTTAGTGGCTCTAAATGCTGTGGTTTCTGAAGCACTCATTTCTTGTCATAGGCAATGGGGATATTTTTGAGGAGAATGTTGTAACCTTTCTCCTGTCTCATAGATTTTCCTCAGAGAAATTATGGGTTTCCCTTTCTGCATTTGTTCATAAGTGACGAGGTTTAATAGTAATCCTACTATCAATACAAGCACCTGGAAATTTCATTGGAAAACTCATCATCTTTCCCACAATTGCTCTTTCTGATGTAATACTTGAAAAGATACATCCTTTGTTATAATCTAAACTTTTGTGGTGTCATATTAAGCCATAACTAAGATGTACAGCAATAACAATGTAAAGTCAACACAACTTATATGCAACTGAGTAGCAGAGAGAAGGCAGGCACAGAGAGGCAAAGACTGTTATGTTCAGTGCATTGTTTGCTGAGGGTTAGTTACTGTTTATTGGATATGTGAGAATTCTATTGTGTAATATTTCTCTTTTTTGGTTTAATACTTCCACTTCTGTAATCTCAGGTGTTTATTCCTGTACTTGATTTGAATGTTGCTTTTTGTATCAGACATGAAGCAACATGTAGCCAGAGCATCACACTGATGACCTCAGAAGTTTTGTGTCCACCAAACATATTACTAAACTAATCTGATATACGTGACTGTAATTTGTTCTGTTATCTCTAACCCTGCCTACCGATGAATATTTGTGCTAACACAATTTACATATTTTAAAATTACAAATTTTGTATTTTACAATGATATTGAACTAAGTGCCGGCAGCTGTCTGTATTTTGTTGTTACACCTGTCTGTGTTTAGAAGGGAAGAAGGCAAACATACACCTCTCTCTCCCTTTTCTCTCTTCTTTTTCTCTTCTTCTCTCATCTTTTTGTCTTCTTCACTCATCTTTCTCTCTTCTTCTCTCATCTTTCTCTCTTCTTCTCTCATTTTTCTCTTCTTCTCTCCCATCTCTCTCTTCTATCTCTTTTCCCTCTTTTCACTCTTCTCCCTCTTCTCCTTTGTCTCTCTCTTCTCCCTTGTCTCTCTCTTCTCCCTCGTTGCTCTCTTCTCCCTCTTCTCTCTTCTCCCTCATCTCTCTTCTCCCTCTTCTCTCTTCTCCCTCTTCTCCCTCTTCTTCATCTTCTCTCCCTTTTCTCTTCTCCCTCTTCTCTCCCTTCTATCCTCCCTCTTCTTTCTCTTCTCTTTCTTCTCCCTTTTCTCTCTCTTCTTTCTCCTCTCTTTCTTCTTTCTCTCTTCTCTCTTTTTCCCTCTTTCTCCTCTCTCTCTTGTTTATCCTCTCTCATTTATCCTCTCTTCTTTCTCTTCTCTCTCCTTTCTCTTCTCTCTCCTTTCTCTTCTCTCTCTTCTCTCTCCTTTCCTCTCTTTTCTTTCTCCTCACTCTTCTCTCTATCTCTTCTTTCTCCTCTGTTCTCTCTTTTCTTTCTCCTTTTCTGTTTCTCCTCTGTTCTCTCTCTTCTTTCTCCTTTTCTGTTTCTCCTCTCTGTTGTCTCTCTCCTCTATCGTGACTGTAACTCCGTTTTACACTGTTCAGAATACCTAAGATGCATAAGCTGAGGTAATTGTGAGGTGCAAATGTCACACCATGAGAGTGGATCACTCCCCTTTGAAATATGCAATTTATAAAAATAAAACTTTTTTCTTAAAATTAACTATATCAAAATTATTTACTATTGCATGTTTGAATTTTTCCGAGTTGAAATTTGCTTCAATTTACTTTTTTTTTCATTAACTTATTGCTAGCAAAAATTATTTTTGATATAAACAGCTTAGTGTTCCTTGTAATAACAATACATTTTTTAATTTTTAGAAAAAGCTTATGTGGTTAATGAGGAGAAGAATTTTTTTACCTGTGTAGTAGAATGTATTAATTCATAATGCACAGAGAAAGTTGTGTGACTGTTACACATAAGAATACAACTATTATAATTATATTTGTATTCTCTGGCAGACTCTCAGTAGCAACTGTGTCTGTACTACTTTTTGAAACTCCTTGTAGTGAATCAGATGATTAATGACCTTGAATGAGGACACCAGTGTTAAGTGACTCTAATGTAACTAATCAGCAGTTGTAAAGCCAAAAACATGATCCTCACTGTCCAGAGCAGAACTGATGGTTGAGGAGCTAGTTCACATTGATCCTGAGTGCTGTGCTTTAGCTTTACTATAGTACATCAGAAGATACAGTAGTTCAATTCATACTTTTAAAATAAATATGCTAAGTATAGTAAGTATAATATAGTAAGTGTAATACTCAACAACAATGTGGAAACAGCTGATAGCTCGAATTCAAGCAAAGGGCCGACACTGGAGTGCTCGTTGGCATGAATGTCTGGCCCGGAGGAGATGGCTCAGAAGAGAAAAGCGTAGACGGAAAGCAGATCAGGTTTGATTTCTTGTAACGTCATAGAATATAAAACTTATTACAAAAATGAAGTGTTTACAACAGTGGAGCAGGTTATTAAGTTCTATAAGCTTATTATCAACTTTTAAAAACACTTTTTTTTCATTCACTTTTAAAAATCCTTCAGGACTAGTTTCAGAGAAGCTTCACTCCATTGGCTACTATATACTTCGCAAATATAAAAAAAAATCTGAGTGTATTGCACTTGCATGACTTTCTCTACACTTGTACTAACCATTCTTACAAACTGTTACTCCTGTATCTTCTTCGTGTTAGTTGAGATAAACATTTGCAGAAATTATCTTATTGCTTATTTCCTTGTAGGTGCAATGGGAATATGGGAATACAGTACACTTTGAGCGGCAGTCAAATCTTAAGGATTTCAAATTCCATTCTCCTTGCACGGTTAACTTATAAAAAATGAATAGCAATATTCCATTTGACAGAAGTATAAGTTCTCCAAAACTTACACAAATGATGAGGAATATCTCCAAAATGGTTTACTCTGCCAAAAAATTTATTTAGACATAAATAATTGTGCATTTTAGCAAGATCTACATTTGTTCTACAGTAAGATTTGGTCTATCTCTTATAGTTTACTGGTTATGCGAAAGTCATGCATAATAAATACGACTACAGGGGCTATAACCAGAAAATTCAAGATATACATTTCATTTGTCATAAAAATATCTCAAACATGTTATTTTAATCCAAATCGTTAGAGCCATTTTCAAGAAAATCAAAATTTTCCATGTAAAGGGTAGTTTAGGGTGAAGGAATTTTCTTCAAAATCTTTGTGTCACATCCTTGAAAGACATTAACCTTAAATGCCAACTTTGGTTTTCAACCGACTTTTCGTTTTTGAGTTATGCTGTCCACAGACTGACAGACAGACAGACACACAAATAGGCACACACACACACAGACCTTTTTCTAAAAATGCTTTTTTTTGGATTTAGGGGGCCTCAAAACATATTTTTGGGTGGAATACAGTACTTCCTCTACTTTACTTACATAGTAGAGAAAGTAATAAACGGTATGAAACATGTCAGCAACAAAAGTAGAAGCAGTACCTAAATATCTTTTAATAAGAATAGATTTTTCAATTAAACCAGTGAAAGCAAAAACTAGTTTAAATAGCATTGACTTTCAGACATTCTTTATTCTACAGTGTGCCTCATATGATGTAAAATGCCAGTTCAATCTTTAATATGCTAAGAGTGTCTTATACAGTGGAAGATAGGAAAGAGTGGTAAATTTACATATACTATTAATATCTCTACTGTGTATAGTAAGTAGGGGAAGAATTGTATTCCACTCAAAAATATCAGATCAGATATATATCAGATTTTGTTGGAAATACATGTTTTGAGACACCCTGAATCTCCAAAGAGCATTTTTAGAGAATAATCTGGTGTGTTTGTGAACAGGGTAACTCTAAAACGAAAAGTTTGGTTTTTAAGTTCAGCTTCTACCAAGGATGCAGGAAAATTTTTTAAGAAAGTACCTCCCATCCCAGACTACCCTTTATATCAAACATTTTTATAACATTTGGGTTTTCTCAAAACTGCCTCTAATGATTTTGATTAAAGTACTGTATGCTTAAGATATTTTTATGACAAATGAAATTTGTCTTAAATTTTCTGGGAATGTCCTCAGAAGTTTCATAATTGTGGATGACTTTTGCATAACTGGTTGCAGTGGATATATAAAAAGATTTGTATCTGCTGGGCATGTCAGTTTGTGAAAAGGGTCTAGCGAATGAGAACTCCAAATAAACAAACAACTTGTAAATTTATTCACTGTAATTTTATAACATTTCATGCTGACTTTAACAATAATTTAGTATTTACACATCTCCAAAATCTTATTTTATATGCTCTTGATGTACAGCTGGATTCACCATTCTTGGCCCCTGGAGGAAGTAAATGTAAAGGTTGAAAGGAAGTTTACTTACCAAGCCAGGTGACAGCAGAAAGCAAGCGAATTGGTGCGTCAGCTTCATATGCTACTCAGATAACATTCTACTTCGTAAAGTAGTATATACAGTCCATGCAAAAAAAATGTCTATACAATATACCTAGCTTAATTAGCTGTGGAAATGTGTTCATATTAATACATACATCACTGCAGATATTGTAAATTTGGTCTTTTTCCATTTAAAACCCAGTTCTTTCACTATTCTGTTTAAGGATGATTTGCTGCCCTGGAAGTTAATGCCTTCTCTTAAAATTCTAAGTAATTTAGCTATTGCAGGAGCACCTTTTTTTTTTTGCCTGCCTCGGTAGTGTGATGGTTAGCGTGTGCGCCTCACGTTCAAGTGGTCACAGTTCGAATCTCGCTTAGGGTAAGTTATGCGGGTAAGGTTTTTTCCAAGGTTTTCCCTTATCCTGAGAAGACGAATTTGGGGTAACTTAAAGTTCCATGGACCTTGGGCTCATTTGAGTATCATTTCATTCATTCACCGTTCAATATGACATTACGTTGGAGGACATTAATTTAAAAAAAAAAGGCACATTTTTCCTGAATATAAGAATTATGAATCGTTCTTCTAACAACACGTTTATCGAAGTCATCTAGATCCATTACTCATTTTGGAACTTTTTTTTTTGCTTGGAGTTCCAAAAGACGTGTTCTGCTTTTCATGTTGTTCGCGTTCTTGAACAATTCTTTTCACTGTTCTTTCTGACGCTCCTGTGGCATCCGATACATGTTTTTGAACTTTTTTAATTTTTTTGAAAAACTCTTCTGATGTAAGCAGTTCTTTGCTTTTAGCTTTTTTCTTCATGTATGCCCTTACATTTGAAACAATTTCGCTAGTCTGATTGTGTAATGTTTTGGATCCTAATTTAGAAAGCAGTGGTAGCATAATTGATTTATGCTATGATCAATGTCTCATAAATTCACTATATTCACTTCTTATTGCAAATAACTTAATGTCTTTAATTACTACACGCTGCACAAAAAACCAACTGTGAATTAGGAAGGACTGTTGAAATGCAGACATCACTACCTTCCCCCTCCTCACCCCACCTGTTGTGCATGGTTTCATTCACAGAATTATGTGAGCTGATGAAAGAGACAAAAGCTGTAGGTTTGCCTACAGGACTTCCACTCAAGGTCAGGGGCCAAGAACGATGGTTCCAGTTGTAAGCTACATCTGCATTAATGTGTAACTCATGCTAGAGCTTAAGAAAATTTTCTCTGAATTATTAAAAGCATACTTAGTTATCAGGAACAAAATGGACCTATCCATACTTCTCCAAGATAGGTAATGTACTTGTACATCATGCCTGTGTTTTCTCCTGTTCCTAACACAAATATTAAATTTATAAACAAACAGAAATTGCATTTACAATATTTTTAACATAAGTAATTATAAAACAAACTTCAAACAACTCTTCAATCATTCTAACAAATATATGTTTCAAAATATGATCCCTTCTAAACATTCTGTTTCAGGTAAATCATAGAAGATACACAAAATCTTATTACACTAAAAATGTTATTGTGACTATTTTATGGCAATTTTTTTTTTATTTTTGGTGATTCTCCTATCACCACTAAACTCTCATTAGTTTCCCAATGTCTACAATTCAAAGTAAGAGTATTTAAATTGATAGAAACTCTATAATTTGTTAGAATGTGTGATAGTATATTTAGATGGCCTCATATTTAAAACAATTGATAATTTGTTAAAATGGTTGAGGAGTTGATTGAAGTTTGTTTTATAATTATTTATGTTAAAGTTGTAAAATGTTATGTTTGTTTATTTACATGTAATATTGGTGTTAGGAACAGGATTAAAGTAATGGAAAGAAATAGCAAAGCCATACTGTACATGATCTACCAAGGAGAGAAGTAGATGGATGCATTTTGGTCTTGTAACTATGTAGAATTTAACAATAGGTGTAAGAACATTTTTTTCATATATTCCAGCTTTAATCAGATATGAGTACAGACATCTTTTGCACTGAGTTAATATAAAGATGATTTCAGAAATGTGAAACTTTGAAATTATTGTCAAAGTCAGTATGAAATGTTACTACACACTTAGGGTAAATAGTTTTACAAGCTATTTTTTTTATTAAGAGTTCTCATTCGCTAGATTAAGCCCCTTTTTGCAAACCGATATGCCCTGAAAATGCAATAATTTAAAAATACCATTGAAAATGTAAGAAATATAAGTGTAGAAGGAAAGATCAGAATAGTTCAACTAGAAGATAAATGAAAATAATGTTAGCAAGGTAAACGAAAATCTTAAAATCAATCTGTGATAACTAGGAAACCAAACTCATTGTGAATCCAAAAGAATGGATGATTATTTTGAAACTCAATTTGTGGAACATGGTGTATTCAAAGCAACCTCATTGTTAGAAGTTGGAATTGTCTGTCTGGAAATGCTGTGAAGTGAAGGATGAGATGGTATAAACAAATGAAATAAAAAAGAGTAAAGAAGCAGGAATGTATATTATCCCACCAAAATTGATCAAAGAATGGTATTGTGATGAGCTTGGCACTCAACAAAAGACGGGCGGGGCCAAGCTACTCACACCACATGCTGTGTCGATGAGCTGGCAAAGATGTTCAGGGCTGGACTGCTTCACGGGGCTGCTGTGTGTACATGACTCAGCAGTCAAGGCAGCAGAAACAAAAGGGGTGTTGGGAACATTTGTGAGACTTCTAGGCAAGTCATTTTAGGTGCATGTGTGTGCAGATCTCGAGAAAGATTTGTGTGACGTTACTTCCAGTATATAAGTAGACCTGAGAACAACAGTTGGAGTGAGTTTTAGAATTGAGTTATGGACATGAGTTGATCAGTGTGTCTGTGTGCAAGACAGTTGTGCATTGTAATAGGTGTAAGAACATTTCTCCATGTTCAAGTGTCACGAGTGATTACATTGTCGTTATTAGTGCATAAGAGACAGAGGATATGAAGAAAGACGCTAAAAGGACTGAACAAGATTATGGGAAGTAAAAATTGTGAGTTGTGATGGCCCGAAACACTGTAGACTGTGTTAATGACAAGAAGAAAACTGTGTGTTTGTGGCAAAATTTTAGAAGATAATAAAGTGTTATAAAAGTAACCAGACAGATTTTTGTCATTTGTCACAGTATAATGATTAGGGCTAGGAAGTTCATGCATTTGCATGTTTTTTCATAGGGGTTAAAAATGTATACTTTTACATTATGTGCACGAATTATGGAATTTTAAGTTATTTGGACATGATTTTATGGTGCATATAACTGCATATTTTCTTGATTTTGATAAATGCATATTATTTCAATACTATAGCCTCTATATAGCATATTTTAGTGATTTTTATTGTTTTTTTTTTCCACCTGGATAATATTTTTCATATTGGTAGAGTTGCATATGATGATGTTAACTCGCGAGGTGGTGAGAAGCAATGCTGAGTCATGTTGTTATGTAGTGAATCCCCTGTTTCCATCCTTTCATTATATGTATGTGCGTAGAAAATAATCAGTGCGTTATCTGAGAGGTTTGTATTAACAAAGATAAAGTGCAGGTCAACGTTCTGAGCAGCATGATTATAGCAATGCCTGCTTCTGCGTGGTCTTCAAACGTAACAGTGTTGTGAACTGGTTCCCTCCAAATTAAATTAGATGTATAAAATGTTACAAAGCTCTTCAAATGCCAAAAATAAAACCAACTTTAGAGTGCTAGATTAATTAATTTACAGAAAGGGTTTTCTGGTGATTTAATATCTACAGATAATAAGGTACTGTTTTGTGGAGCGTGTGACAAAAATATAGGGAGTGAGAAAAGATTTCAAATAGCTCAGCACATAAACACAGCAAAACATAAGGAGAATTTAATCAGAAAACTCGCAAACAAATTTCTAAAACAATTAGTAGAGTTAAATAAGGAAAAATTGAAGCTATTAACAGTGAAGCAACAAGATTCTAAAGTAAGAACAAATTAAATTAAATTAAATTAGCAAATAATACTAAGATAAGTGAAGTTTTTAGTTTCTAATTTGTTCTTACTTTAGAATTAGTAGAGTGTTTAGGAAGTAGGGTTACTGAATTTTCCTATGGCTTGTGCCAAGTATTTTTAGCTGCTGATATTCCCTTGTTCAAAATTAATAATCCGATATTTAAAAACTTTCTTACCAAGTGTACTCAACAACATGTGCCTGAAGAAAGTACACTGCGTAAGACTTATGTAGGACATTGCTACAATAACGTATTGTCAAATATACAAAATTTAGCGGATCAGTTTGTGTGGTTGCCTGTTGATGAAACCTCTGATTCTGAACGCTGTTCTATTGCTAATATAATCGTGGGTGCCTTAAATAATGAACAAAAGACTACATCTTATCTCCTTAATGTGTGCAAATTGTCGGCCACTAACAATGTAACTGTGACACAGTTTGTGATGGACTCTTTGAAATTACAATGCTCATGTGGAATCGAATACAACTGGTTGCTTTTATTTGTTTCCTTATATGGTAAAATCAGGAAAAACTCTGAAGGTATTTTTCCTAACTTAATTCATATAACTTGTCAGGCACACGCTCTTCATCGAATTTCTGAGACAATACACGATTCTTTCCCACTAGTAGATAGATTTGTGTCCAGTACAAAGAGAATTTTTGTTAAATCTCCTAAAAAAGTTAAGTTGTTTAGATCAACAGCACCTAATATCCGACTTCCTCCTGCACCAGTGTTAACTCGATGGGGAACATGGGTCGATGCAGTTTTATATTATGCTGAGCACATAGAAATAATCGAAGAGGTTGTTAATTCATTGGATTCGAACGATGCTTCATCAATAGAAACTGTGCAAAATATTCTGTCAGGCTCTGGGTTAAAGAAGGATCTTAGTTTCATATCTGCCCATTTTTCTTTCTTACCAACAGCCATAACGGCATTGGAAGTTGTAGGATTTCCTTTGCATGAATCACTTACTGTGCTTGAAAAAACAATATGTGATCTAAGTTCGGTTCCTGGTAGCATAGGACAAAAAGTGAAAGAGAATTATGAATTTCAAAAAATTCTGGTTATAAACAGATGTGCGATATTCGAGACATCCTCAAAAGAAAATCATCTCTCACACCAAGAGACTTGACTCTCACTCTGTGAAGCAGTTAACATCATTTAAATATGCCCTGATAACATCTTGTGACGTGGAGAGAAGTTTTTCACGTTACAAAAGTGTTTTGCCAGACAATAGACGACGTTTTACTGTTGAAAATTTGTGTAGTGTTGGTTGTGAACTGCAATTTAGCAGTTAATACTAGTAGCGGGACCACTTCTGCTTTAACCTCTAAGGAATAAGGTAACTTTATTATTTACACTAACTCGTCTACTGCAAAGAGACATGACCTGTTCTAATGAAATAGTGCATATTTCTTAGCATATTTTGAAGTTTTTAAGAGCATATTTGCATGCATATTTCAGTGTTTTTTAGGGCATGAACTTCCGAGCCCTAGTAATGATGCAAGTGGAGTGTAGGCCTTACAGAATTATTTCATTTAATTATAGCAAAGGTATACATCTATACTGGAAAATTGGAGGAAGGCAATTATTCAGCAATATATACAGGCCAGGGGAGTGCAGATAAGCCTAATAATTATATGTGGAGGTTTAGATATAAGGTCTACTATCAAATGTTGAACAGATTTCAGTAAACTCTTCAGTAAGGATAGCATGAATGTAGGGGAGTACTTCATGAAGTTGAAAATAAATAGACTTAGATAGTAAGAAGAGAAGTAAACCAAACCTAATTCTAAGGGTCATTAAAGCACGCATTTAGATAACAAAGAGGTCTACTCTATGAATCTGGCAAGCTAAGAGCTTTGGATGAATGCTTAGCCAGATTCTTTTGTAACTTGCTTAGCACAAATGAATAACCAAATAGCATTGCTAGCAGGTCCCAGGAACAGGTTTCATGTAACTATAATATTATGACTGAAGCTTTTCTTCATTCTCTAATATAGAAGTGTGCTACAAATAACTGGAATTATATTTTATTCTTATGCCAGAACACACACACACAGCCTTATGCATGCACGCACACACACTCACACTTTCTTCTTTCTTGTGCATTTGGAATTATCATGTATCTAACATTAGAAATAATCATTTAAAATTAGTATAATATCCTTAATGTTTATATTATTGAAATTCCTAATATAATTCATATACCAAATTTGTGGAATCATAACAGTTTTAAATGCAGATTGGAGCTATTTTGGAGTAAAAATATCAAAGAGAAATTTTGATTCTATGAAGCTTATATGACAATGTACAGTACTGATTTTACTTAAGCATCCTGTAAGACAATTGAAATATTCAGGGTACTAGTGCCATGCCCACTTTCAAGGAGGAATATTATTCATATAGGTAAAGAGGAACTCTGTAGTTTTGTGATGTTTTAACGTCAAACTTCAAATATTGTTTTCTTAAAATTGTTCTTTTATAAATATAGGTACAATTTTCTCAAATTATTAGTACTAAATACCAAACTTTTACCACAGTTTTAACTAATCATGCAATATAATTGCTCATGTTTTATGTTTCTAGCTAAATATTTTAGAGAAGAAACACCTAACAAAGTTCATGAATAAATCAAATCCTTAAGTGAAAGATTATAAAATATACACTGTCGGTCAAAAGCTTTTGAACAGTTATATTTGTAGAGACCCTGTGGTTATGTCATTCAAGAACATGACTAAGTACCCATATCATGAGGAATATCACTCTGCATGATATCTTGTGCATATAAACACCCTCTAATGTTTCAGTAAGTGTTTATGGCATCATAACTATACCACCCAAAGATAAATCTTAAATGTAGATTGGAGGTTCATCATTTACTCATGACTTTCTTCAGTTTACAGAGCTTACTGTGGTCTGATTTAATACAAGTCCTTTATTGTTATTGGAACAGTATTACCAATATTTCTAAAATATCATCACTTAGTAACAGTGAGTATTTGATAAATATTTATTAAATTAATAATTATTATTGAATTATTTTTTATTCTTTGAATTCTGAATCAATATTATGAGAGAAAATACTTCAAAATACAACTTCTTCTACAAATTATTTTAGAAAATGTGCCAAGGATCATTCCTCAGTTTGGAAAATCATTACGTGATCAACATACTTAATGGTGAGGGTACAGTGTTTGCCAAATTTCAGAAAGATTAACATTTCAAGGTCCACTGTTGACTATGCAACATTATGGTTCTAACGAGGATAGGAAACAAAGTGGAAGACCAAGGTGCATTTCTAGAGCACAAGACCAATCAATAGTTTTGAGAAGTAAAAGAAATAGAAGGCTGACAGCCCTAGAAATTCAGCCTGATTTTAATGCCAGTCACAGCCAGGAAATCTATCAGTATGACGATTGACATCAGCTAATTAATGACTTAGGGTGGCAGTGAGGAAACTACTTTTTAGACCTATTAACAAACAAAAGAGGTTGGTACGCACAAAAGAACACAAAAAAGTGGACAATTGAAGACTGGAAACGGGTTCTTTGGACAGACAAATTCAAATTTGAGGCTTTTGGGCAATGACACTGTGTGTATGTTCATGATTCTCCTGCTGAAAAGATGCATACTGACTGCATAACACCGACAGTGAAATTTGGTGGGGACTGTGTAATGGTCTGGAAATGTTTTTCATTCAGTAGAGTAGGCCTGCTCTACAAAATTGAAGGAAACTTGGATAAGCATGGCAATCATTCAATTTTGAACAGATTATCCTGTTTCATTAGGAGTGTGTCTTAATGGCCCGGAGTTCATAATGCAGCAGGATAAGGATCCAAGACACACTTCCAAATTATGTAAGAACTACCTACAGAGGAAACAGGAGGAAGGAGAATTGAAGATGATGGAATGGCCACCACAATTGCCAGATCTGAATCCAATTGAACTTCTGTAGGAGGAACTTAACAGAGAAGTTCCAAAAGTGTGCTCTACATCTATAAACATGCTATGGGAAATAATTCAGACATGCTTAGACTAATATGGGCAACAGCTCATGTGAGAAACTTGTTAGGAGAAGGTCCAGAATTGTGAAGAAAGTGATTGTTGCAAAGGGTGAATTTTTTTTTAGGAAAAAGAAGTTGAGAACAGAATCTTTCATGCTAAAATTAATCCAGGTCAGTTTTTATTGCAATATAACACATGCTTCTCATATAAAATATATAAAAATTAATTGTTTCAACTAATTCTGTTGATTTTTTTTAATTGTTCCTTCATTTCCTTAAGAATAGCTGTCTCCAAAAACTTTTGACCAGGAGCGTGTATTTCTTGGCATACTGCAATCATAAAACCGGTTCTATTGTAGAATATCAATATTTAGCTATGTGTGAAGTTTTGTTAACCCAGTTAAAATACTTCTGTAGAAAGTTGTACCTGAAGTTCTCAAATTCAGCATTGCGGAGATAGTAACAGCCATTTCCACTTAACTTTCTTCATTTTCCTCATTTTTTAATGAAAGTGTACAACATCTACAGGCTATGATGCTGAGTCAGCATATGCTACAACAAAAGTACGCGGAAAACCAGCGAGTGCGAGGGGTTCTATGTGAGGTTGGCGACCCTGAATTGGACCGATATCTTGAAGATGAGAGAATTGCATTGTTCCTTCAAAATGAAGAGTTTATGGCTGAACTCCGGTGGAACAAAGATTTTCTTTCAACTCTTGAAAAAGGTGAGTTTTGCAGCATGTACATGAGTGTATGTGTATGTGATTTTTTTTAATAATTAATTATTAAAGATACAATTTAGATAAAGCATGAAACAACGAAAGAATAATAATAATAATAATAATAATAATAATAATAATAATAATAATAATAATAATAATAATAATAATAATAATAATAATAATAATAATGATGATGATGATGATAGTAATAATAATCGAAGTAATAACAAGAATAACGAGTAACAACAATGATGATGGCAGTAGTAATAAAAGAATGATAGTAATAATATTGGGAGGGGTTAATCTTAAGAGATTATGCCAGTTAACTCCAATAGGGCATACATTCTTAGATAATGATGTTAGAAGAACAAAATTGACTGATTGTGATCCCTGATTTGTAAGAATTACAATAATAAAATTTTATTGTACTTATGAAAAAGGTATGAACACTTGTTCTTAGTTTGCGTGCTCAAAGAATAATCCTTTCATTGAATTTTGTTAAGTAAACTGTTCTTAAACTTCACAATTGAATTAAATTTTTTTTTTTTTTTTTTTTTTTTTTTAATTGTGATACTTTATAGGGTTGAATTAATATAACTTGAATCCTGACAGTTGCTGTCCTGACAAGTGTGTTCCTGCTGCGCCACATGCAAAAAATGCAGTGTTGTTAGTTGTTTGGTAGTCGGTTGTTCTCCAGCAGAGCAGAAGAGGAGATGTAAGATGTGGCAATATATGATCCTAGCATGTGGAGGGCGTTGAAAAGTTGATTATGTGACAACAAAGGCTATTGGCTATTTTAAAGTTAATCCCAGTTGTCATGAAAACAGACCCATGTGCCACCGATAGACCACGCAGAGAACACATGCCTAGCGATCTGTTAGAATTGCCAAGTTATGTTAATTCAAGCATAGTAAAACTAAACATTTTACAAGTTTAGTGTGCACTTGGTCATCCCATTAGCTGTAACCTGCAGCAATTAAGTTCATACATAATATACACATGTACTGTTTAGGCTAGCTTATTTATAGTGGGTAATTTAATTTGGCTGAATTCAGATATTTTAATAGGACTGCAATAAGCAACAGCGATCCAAGTGCCAAAATGGAAAAAGTGAGATTATCACTTCAATGTTTCCGGAAGGTCTATTCTAGTTTAGCAAAAAAGATCCAAGAAATAGCTCCAGTGTGCTATCATGTAATAGCAGTTTTAAAGAAGACATAGAGAGAAGGTTTGCAAAAAGATGAATATCTCGTTTGTGATTTTGGCACTTGGATCAGTTGCTAATCGCAGTCCAGTTATTGTATGATGTTAGTGCATGATTTGCATATATGTATAGAATCATCATTGAAAGTTGGAAGAAGGATTCCAGATCCAAATTTTATTTGTAGGCACTTTGAAGGCAGGCAGTTCCAGCATCTCTTTCCATGGGCTAAGTGGATGGATTACTTTTTTAATTGTTTATTAGTAATAGTACCTATTGAAGACAGCTTAGATGGGTTTTACTGCAGACTTCCTGACATCATTTTGTTGGTGCCATCAACCTGGTCTCTGCAGATGAAGAAACAGCATGCAGACTTGGTGCATATTTTTCACTGCATTACACATGCTCATAGACATTATAGCTTATTTTAGTACACTCATTTGTAATTAGAACATTGTTAAAGTAAAGTAAAAACTGTACCATTTGAATCCAATTGTGTTTTCAGAATTTTTGCATGCTACAACCTATTCTTAGATTGAAATATTTCTCACTTCTAGAAACATTTGCAAAATATATCATATTCATAGTTTTTTATTTTTTTTTATTTTGTTCATTGCAGATCAAGCAGAAGAAAGTCCTCCAGAAGAGACGTTAGCGTCATTTCCTTTAAGTAAATCTTTATCTGGAAGCCATGATGAAGATGCACTATTTAAAGAAAGGCTACGCAATATGGGAAAAAGTATGTAGAGTAATTATTAAATAGTACTAATGAATAATAAAATTAATTCTTGGCAGTGTTATTAGGAACATCAGGTGTTTCAGTTACTTTATATGTGTCATGGATACAGTTTTTTTCACACCTTCACAACTAAGATATGCATTTTTCTGATCATTGCCTTTCTTTTTGTACACTCATTTTACTAAACCTTTTCCTGTTTGACCCCTGCTTAGTGCTTGTAGAACTATTTTGAAAGAAAAGTCTTCCTCCTTTTTTTCTGTCATGTTAGTTATTGTGGTATAGTTGCTAGAGGCATGCACCTGTCACAGCAGGTTCTGTACAGTGTCAGGCAGGCAACCTAATGGAAACAAAAATCACTAAAATTGCACGAGTGAATAAAGTTTTGGAATTATAGCTAGAAATTACTTCTGGGCTTAAAAGCCGTGGTCTGCTGGAGTCTGGACCTCTAAACTCCAGCAGATCATGGCTTTTAGGCCTGGAAGTAATTTTAGCTATAATTCTGACTCCAGCCGTGAAAGCTTCTGACTACTCGTGAACAAGTACTTCATTTCTGGTTATGTATTTGCACTAGTTATGTAGTTCTGTTTCTGTTTTTTTTTTTTTCCTGTTAATGGAAATTGCAGGAGATGGGAATGTTTAGACTCAATGCATTCCTTGAAAAACATTACAATATATAATTTTGAAGGTACATATATAATATGTTTGCCATCATTGAAGTTATTTTCTCTACTTCATTTAGTAAGTAGAGGAAGTATTCTATTCCACCCAAAAATGAATACTGAGACTTTGATAGTGCTAAGATTAGATGAAATAATGAGCTATTCACGCAAATACTTCACATTGGCAATGCAAGTGAAACATTAATGTGAATTTTCTCAGTTAACTTGGATACATAATTCCTGCTACAGGGTGTATCCACTACATTTTATATGAAGTTTTGGGTATGCAAATGCTTTCTGTTGGGTGCTTACCACATTTTAACAATGGACTAGTAGAAATAGTATTTTATTGTGATCTACATACATTTTTTTGATACACAAACCCATAAGACAAATTTTACATGTTAATTGTACATTTGCCTTTCTTTTCACTACATTGAGTTCCTGGGACCCAATAGACTCACACCTGATTGTTGCAAAGCTTTTTGGGGCCCTATCACTTAAAGCTTGTTTGTCGTCTTTCACCTTTCATGCTAAAGTTTCTCAGCCACTTGACTCTTATGCTGCTAAAAAGCTTCCTATTACTGGTATGTTTCTTGATTTTACATTCAAAAGATTTTTTCCCTTGAATTTCTTTTGGTAGATTTGACCACTCCTATTTGCAATTTTTGTCCTAAGAAACTTCAGTTCCTCACATTCCAAAATTACATGCCACATATCTGTTTTATTACATAAAGTGCCTTTCTCTGAATTGTTCCATAATCTTAAGCCTTTAAATTTCACCACCCCTGTTCTAGCCAAACCAAAGCCTTTCTCTTGCTGCTTTGTCCCGTGATAAGAGAAACGGGCTGTGGGGTAGTATTAAAGTTTCTTTTGATGTAGGTATGTTTAATTGTTTTATTTTTCTAACTTCTATGATATAGCTTCTCTGCATTTTAGTCTGCTTGTTGGTTGATAGGTATCCCAATTGTTATTTGGTAACTTAATTTTTCATATTGGATTAGGGTTCTTTCTTCTGTTTCAGTTTTTAGATTAGGAATATTGGTTAAAATTTCCATTTTTCAATAGGCATTGTCTTCATTGCTCCAGTAATTAGTTATAGGGTCTGGTTTTGTGTTTGGTTTAATTTTTTATAATTTGTTGTGATTAATATTTTACTGCAGTATATCAGGATTGGTTGTATATATGTTGTGTATATAGTACTTAGTGTATTTCATGAGCAGCCCCAGTTTTTCCCAGCTAATCGTTTTAGTAATGATAGCCAATTTTTGCTTTGGTGGAGATATTTGTGATGTTTCTCCCAGGTTATGTGGAAAATATAAAACAGTATTAATTTAAAATTTATGCAGGCATAGCTCTGAATATTGTTTATATTTGATGTCATCCCCATATTGTGTGCATGCATGCATGCTCTACTTTAATGGCCAGACATGAATCATGGCTACCTTTCCTCTCAAAATCAAATTAGTACAGGTATAAGCGTTGAATGCAGGGCATAAGGAATGTAAACCAAGTACTCTAATACCAAGCCACTTGACTGGTAGTGCACATTGAATTCGATAATGTCAATTTATTATGTTTGCAGTGTCACGGAAAAAGTTTGCACAGCTAGCTCGTGTTTTTACAAGACGCAAGAAGCGCAGCTCAGCAAAGAATATCTTAAGCCAAGGTCCAGCACCATCACGGGACAACTTACTTCTAAATGCCGAGCCATTGTTAGATGAGGAGGAAGATGAAGAAGAGCCTATTCCTGAAAATTATGAAACCATGAGACGATCTGATCATCGTGAATGAGGTAACATTTGTGAAAAGATATAATCTTTTGTGCAGATGAGTATTTTTAGCACTAGACACAATGTAGGAAGAGGAGATATGCACCATTGACTATAGTAAGATAAAGTAATTTCAAAGCTTTGAAGAATTATCTTAGATCTCATAGGGCAATTCGTTAAGACAGTCACTATATCTGCAATATTATCCAGGTGCTGAGGTGAGAAATAATGGTTTCCTTATAAATAGGATTAGTTAAAACTGCCATACTACTTAAGTACCCAGTAGAACCCTGATTAACAGAGGCACCATATTATCTTAGCCAAATCTGTAAAATGTTAAATTACTTTTTAACCACTTCTTCTCTAATTATTTTCTGAAAAATAGCAAAATACATCATATTTTTACTTTCTGTACAATGTATAGTAAGTAGGAGAAATATTTTATTCCACCCAAAAAGTGCTGATGCAACTATAGTCGGTGTTTGGACAACTTATACCACATATTTAAGATAAGTGAAGTCTGGCCACTTCTAGTGCCCCACCCATCAGTGAAAAATATTGGAGAGCAAGAGGACTAATGACTTCATTGTCAGAAATCTAGCATTAGCTAACAACATATTGAAGGTCAATACATGGTCAGCCCTTTGTTACTGTGAGGGAGAATGCAGTAGGTCAGTGGTGTCAATCGTGGCCCCGAGTGGCAATGCCACAGAGAGAGCCAGTCGCTGTGCCCTGGGCATAGAGGGCCAATCCGTTAGAAACCAGTTCAGTGCAGTTTTCCGTGTGATGCAGGCAGAGCAATGGCTGCATCTAGAGCACAGACATGAGTCATTTGGATTCACATGTTTCGAATGGGAAAAACAATTCCTCTGCAAAGTTGTTGGCAGTAGTATTCATTACCTAACATGCAACCAGTATCTTGCATTAAAAAGTGCAACATACAAAGACATTATGAACATAGGTAAAGTAAATAATGCAGCAGTTCAGCTGTAGCTGATATAAGTAGAATGTGCTGGCTTCATGAGAAATTTGACAATTCATGATCAGATGCACTGATCGAATTCTACCAGAAACTTAACAATAGGCGTTTCCTAAATTTGATTCCCAATGAAGCAACACCTACGACATTGTATTGTAGTACCCACCTTAGTGAACAGGGTTTCTTTATAATGAAGCTCTTGAAAACGTGCCACAGAAACAGACTCTCGGATAGCAATTTCGCATCCAGTCTTAGAATATGTCTTTGTAATGTTATTGAGCCAAATTTTTAAAAGTGTGTGAATTCAAAAATATGCCAAGTGACTGATCCTACAAATCTGCAACATGCAGAGTTTTACTTAGGTTTTGAGTAAGGTTGTCTTAAATTCATTATGAAAACACTTAACACTAAAATATCTATCTTTAATAACATTAGTTTTCAAACAACTTACATGTAGTTCTTCCCTTTAATTTTGGAGGAAATCGCCAACCCCTGTTCCTAATGTTTTGTGTTATTTCACTTATTTGAAGATTATTTGTTATTTATGTTTAATCAAAATGGCTAAGAATATCCATTTAAGGGATAACAGGATTTCAAAGCTCCCATTTACTATTTGTATCAATATAGATATATCTGATACAAGTTCGTATTAAACGCACTATTATTAATACTGTGTAATTAGTCTCTTTCATTCATTTGGAAATCAATTTTGATGTTTTTACATCTGGGATTGAAAAGATATAAAAACATCTATCTTTAAGAGGTATGTAAGTGCATAAATGGAATACTTCACAGTTTGGGAATACTAACCCAAGGGCTAGGGTAGGTTTATTAATACCTATAATGCAGCCTAATCATCCGAAAGTTGCAACTATTTTACTATTTTAATCAACTAGAATAACTATATCAACTAGTTTTCTGTTTACGCGTGAGAAGTACTGCTCCCCTTCGTAGATCCAACTTGTATCTGTGCTATGTATCCTTATAGGCAATTCTGAAGGAAAACATTCATAAGGTATATTAAAGCACTCTAAAAAACGTTTCATCCATGGATGCAACCAACATGCAAGTAAACAGGACTCAGGTGATAACGTTTCTAGTGTTGATATGTATTACGCCATGTTTTGCCCGCTGGTTGCAGAACATACCCAGAATAGCCCTCAACTCCCTATCACCTTGACACCTCTGCAGTACGTTATATATGTACACTAATTAAAATTTACCTATACTCTTTATACTGCATAGTGGATTATAGAAATCATTACAGTCAAGTTGAATGATAAAAGTTAAAATATTAAAATGAAAAATTGATGGGCTACAGCTGCTTTGTCAGTTTGTTTAAGTTTTATGTTCCTGATGTGTTCCTTTAGCCTTGTTTCCAGGTCCCTTTTAATTTGGTCAGTGTACACATGTGGGCAATCTTTCCATTTATTTGATACACACTGGATTTAGAAGTGGTTGGTATTGTGCTTTTTGTGTAAGAGAACGAAAGCCTTCATATAGCGATCAGCTTTAAAAGACTTGACTTCACTCAAAGCCTTGCTCCAACAAAAAAATTAGCAATAAGGTAATTTCCACAAATATTTATCTCGACTAATATAAAGAAGACAAAGGAATAAGAGTTTGTAAGAATAGTTTGTACAAGAGTAAGGAAAGTCATGTGAGTGCAGCACATCAGATTTTTTTTCCATTATGCTGCAGCATTTATGGCATTTCTAGTATATTGTGAGTGGGTATTGAATTTATTTGCACGTTGTACTTGGGTTGTTCAGTAATGATTGGCGCTCCTGTAACTCCTGCAAAGTAGGAGTTTGAAGTGTTTGTTGATGTATGCATGAAGATCGAATATAGTGCTGTCTACTGCCACCAGATGCTGTTGCTGCTTCCAATAGGTAGCTCATTGGAGTGGCAATTGTTCCGGTTTGCAAGTATGCTTGTGGACATTGATGAAACAACATGGAAGCAGACAAGCATGTGCAAAGGTGGACAACATGGTTTCTCTGGAGGGTAGGAGTGACTGCTTCAGACATAGACAAGAGGTTGGTAGCCATATGCTGGGAGACAGCACCAAGTTGCAGATCCATGCTTCATTGGGTGTCTGAATTTAAAGACAGCAGGAACTGCACTGTATTGGGCATCCAGCAACTGCATGCAAACCAAACAAACGATTTCCCAGCTTGTCAATGACCTGATAATGGAGAACAGGTGATGAACTAGTGCAGGCAACAGGTCTATCATGGGGAACCCTCCATACCATAATCCTTGAAGATTTTAAGATGATGAAGGTGTATGCACAATGGGTGCCGCATAGCCTCACCATTGTGCAGAAACAGAAGCCCATGGAGATATCCCAACAGTTGATGCAACAGTACAGTGCAGATCCAGAGGAATTCTTTGAGTATCTTGTCACCAGTCACTGGACCATTGCCACCATTCATGAACTAGGGTTTATTGTGTTGCCATATCCTCCATGTTTGCCAGATCTGGCTCCTATCGACCATTCCCTATTCGACTCAATGAAATAGTTAATGTGGAGTAAGAAGTTCACCACCAATAACGAACTTCATGCAGTTGTCCAACAGTGGCACTGCGATACCCCCACGAATGGTTTGCTACAGAAATATGGAAGCTGCCAGAATGATAGAAAAAGTGCATAGATATTGATGGGGAATACTGTAACATAATCTGAATGAGTTTGTTCAATAAATGATTCCTGGAACAAAGAAAATTGTAGTGCCAATCATTTTTGAATACCCTAAGCATTTACATAGCTTTTTATACAAAATTTGCTTCTAAAATATATGTACCTTAAACTATGTGCAAATTACCTGGTTACTTTTTATGTGTTTCCTCAGTTTGCATGGCATTCAGGCCTTTAAGCTCTGCTGGGTAGCCCTTTCTTAATCTTAACCTTTATATTGTTTGCTCCTCCTGTTGTCTTTTTTGTTCCTCTTTTTATATCCCTTATTTCCCTGGCCCATTTTTCTTTTGCTTTCCTTGAAGGCTTTCCTTTGTTTCTGATTCTCTTTCCCCCTTTCCACTGGTAACATTTTTAAAGCTGCAATTTTATCATCCAATTTCACCCACTTTTTCTCCCATACCTTTAACCTCCATCATGTTAATTCTTTACATTCTATCAGATAATATGTTTTTTTCTTCTGCCCCACAATCCACAGATTCCTTTTTCCTGCTCCCATCGACGAGAATACCTCTTTTCCTGCCTGGTACAATGATTGGCATAGCGTTCTGTTCCCCAATTTTTTTTTTTTTTGCTGTTCTATAGAAAGTTAATGATTTCTTATTTTCTATGTTGCTTCATCTCTTGTATGCCTGTCTCTTTTGTCTTGTTCCTTACTAATTTTCCAATGTCAGTGTTGTTCCTTCTTCAGTTTCCAAATGTCTCCCAATCCTATTTTCTACAAAGTTTTCTCTATCCTTCCCACTAGTTATTTGTGACCATAAAACTTTTGTTGATTCATGCATTTTTTAGATTTTTTCTTTCTTCTTTTATTAAACTTCTGGACTAACATATGTACTGGGAGAGCAAAAAAGTTCCAAACAAGCTGTGCAGGGTTTTGTCTGTATGCATTCTTGACACTCGTTGCCATCTCCTGCTATCATAGAAAGGCGTGGATGAAACCATACAACATTTTTAAAACTATTTTTAAAGACCTTACTTACCAACTTCATAAAAGGAAGTGCTGAAACTGGCCATCGTTCGCATCCATACCTTTTTGGCACCTCTTTAGGAAATTATACATCACTCACCATAGTTCATGTTGAGAAAGGCTGGCAATTTCCTGGCAGATATTTTGTTTTAATTCTTCCAGGATTTATGGGTTTGCCTTGTACACTTTATTTTAAGTTATTCCAGAGATAGAAATTCCAGGGGATAGGTCGGAATACTGAGGGGCCACAAATCTCTACTAATAATTGTGTCCTGAAACACACTTTCAATTCTCATTGAAAGATTGGCTGTATGAGCTATTGTAGAGTCTTGTAGAAAAAAAGCAAAATTATGCTCCTTTAAAAAAAAAAGGGGGGGGGGACAAAATTGTATTCATGTATGTACGGGCATCAACTGTTGACTCGAAACAAATTGGCCCTATAACTCTGAACCTAATATTGTTCATGTGGAAAAAATTGGCATATGGTATGCCATTAGTGGAGAAAGGTTTCTTGAAACTCCAATAAGCGATTTCTATTTCTGAGGTAACTTGTAACATAAAATGTACAAGACAAACCCACACACCCTGAAAGAATTAAAGCAAAAATATCCACCTGGAAATTGCCAGCATTTATGTGAAGTATGGCAAATGATGGGTAGTTTCCTAAAGAGGTGCCAAAAGTGCATGGACAACAACAGCGGCCAGTTTCAGCATCTTCTTTCATAAAGTTGGTAAGTAAAAGCTTTAAAAGTATTATAAAAATTGAATCTGTGTTGAAATACTTAACATCACTTACATGTAAATATTTATCTTGACCAGTTTCAAGAGCTTAAACTGCTCTCATCAGAATTGTTCAATTGATTCTTTTGGGCGTAGTCGGATGTGTGGTTGTTTGAGTCATCATCTAGTGATACCCTAACCTCAAAAAACTGAAAACCATTAACCTTGAAATAGTCAACCATTCCAAGCAGAATTTCAATAAAGCAGAACTCACACTACTAAACAAAGGTATATTCTATGCACTATTTTCAGGGTCAGAAGTTCGGACATACTAAGACCGCGAGCAACCATCCTGCCGTTTGTGAGCATTGTTTCCTATCACCCCATGAGGACATGGCTTGTACTCGTGACCCTCTCTTAGATCCATATCAGTTATTTACACAAAAGTAGACAAATTGGTAAATTGGTTATCCTGGACAAAGAAGATTATATTTCCAGAGTGGAAGACCTACTACAAGAAAAAATGTACACAGAAATTTAAACAACTCCGCTCAAGTCCCAAATTGAGCCTTCAATGTTAGTATTAAAACCTTAAAAAAAGAAGGAAAAATCCATAATCAAATCAAACTCTCCCACCTTACCGTGATTGTATGCACTTCCAAAAGTCCATACACCAGGCAATAAAATCAGACCCATAATAAACAATGCTGAATCACTGACATAATTTGGTAAAATGGCTTATACAGAAGTTCACGATACCATTTTAGTACAACAGAACAGTTTAAGCATCAGGAATTCTCAGGATCTTGTTAAGAAAATGGGGCACTTAGAATTAAATCCAGAAGACAAACTAATATCTTAAAATGTCGCAGCCCTCTTCCCTAGTATTCTAACAGATGAAATGTTATGCCAACTGAAGAAATGGCTTAGCCATAACGACATTCCACAAGATGAAATAGGTGACTTGATGTATCTCACAGAAAGTTGCATCACTCAAAATAGGTTCACGTTTAACAATAGGTTCTACCAAGAGGCTTATCCACGGGTAATCCATTATCACCATTCCTCGCATTTTTTCATGAGCAGCTTGGAAATATAACATTATTTCCACACATGTATCCCCCAGGGGCCTACTTCGTAGGTACTGGTTAGGCACACCCGGCGTCCCAAGCTGCTCATCATCATTTTACCCCTTTCATATCCAACAACTGAGCCACATGGTAGCTGCTTTTGTCACCACTCTCTTCCTCTTCTAGGTTTATTCTGATTATTAGTTTGTAAGGCCTTAGGTTTATAACTCCTGTCTCACCAGCAGGGATCTTTCCTATCTCCGTGGTCCTGTCCCACGATTTCAGCACGCCCCCCGACTTGTGTGATCTTCGGAGGTCTCAAGCGCAAAGGTTGGGCGGGCCCATCCCACTGCCCCCATGTGTAGCCTTAGGTGTGGAGCCCGTCCACACCATCATGTACACCCAGGTAGCTCTCTGAGGGCCTGGTCTGTGTTAATTCCCGACGGCCGTGTGCCGTTGGGTTAGTATCACTGGCCGGACATGTTACCGCTGACAGAGCCCCAGTGTAGTCAACAAGTCCCCTGAATCCACATTGACTCCATTGAGACAGCGTGGCCTGGAGTGGTGAGCCACAGGCGATTGATTATTCCTATAGTAAGGGCATAAAGCTGGGGTGTGCGTGGTGAATGGTTTACCCATGTGGACAAGCAGTGGAGATTGGAGGGTAGTCACTCTGACATATGCTTTGAGGTCAGTCATGGAGGAGTCTCCATTGCAGCACAGACCGTGGAGATTTTGGTGTCTTTTATTCTTTGACCCCCAGATGGCAGGCTGACACTGACAGTTCCGGATGAGGACCCAATTCAAAATGGATCCATGCAAAACCAACTCATTTGACTCTTTTTTAGTAATGACCATGGCATGTGTCGGGAAAACATTAAAGGACCTTAGCCCCTTTTACATCAAACAGGAAATCGGCAGGATTTGTGGCCTTGTTAAAAATATGACTAGAAATCGAGACGGTACGCTTTTGTTCGAGGTGACTTCTGCAGACCAGGTGCAGAAACTTCTGAAAGGGACTTTGTTGGCATCCTAGCCAATCCGGGTAGCCCCACACAAGTTGCTGAAAACATGTAGAGGAGTTGTCACTACGTCTAGTTTGGACAACCTCACCAACGAGGAGATAGTTACTTTGTCTCTCCAACCAGCATGTGTGTCAAGCGTACCGTCTGACACGAAAGCAGGATGGTAAAGTAATCGATTTACGTACAGTGTTCTTCACTTTTAAGGGCTCTCAGTTACCCGAATACATCTTCTGCAGTTATGAGCGTGCCACCGTACGTCAATATGTCCCAAACCCTATGTGCTATTTTCAGGGTCAGAAGTTCGGACATACTAAGACCGCGAGCAACCATCCTGCCGTTTGTGAGCATTGTGGCCTATCACCCCATGAGGGCATGGCTTGTACTCGTGATCCTCATTGGGTTAACTGTGCAGGGAGTCATCCATCCAGCTCGCGTCAGTGCTCGAAGTATGTTGACGAAAAGAGTATCCAGGAGCTGCATGTTAAGGAATGTTGTACGTTTCCTGAAGGTCGTTGGCGATTTGAACAGCTCAAACCACCTACCATCTCCGGTTATTCATCAGCAGTTTGCCGTGCGCCTGTGACCACCGCTGGCATACAACACATTCCTGTTGCCGATTCTTCGACACAGACTGACTTCTCCGCGAGTACCTCCCCACTGTACAGCACATCTACACATCTTCAGCCGTGGGATCTCAGTTCACAAACCTGCTAGCTGTAGCCAGCCTGTCGACAGCCATTCTTCTAGGACTACTGTTCGTGCCAGCAGCCGCACATCCTCGATGAGGTCCCACTCGCACTCCCATTCCACGTGCTGCAGGAGCTCTTCTGACTCCTGAACAACAGAGCTCTGCGTGCTTTCAGTTCCCATCCTACAGCGAACTTTATTACCTTCAAGCATTCTCGTGCCAGGGCACATTTTGTACTTCGTAATGCAAAACGCGCATCATGGGAAAACTTCGTCTCTTCCCTTTCCCATCGTGCCTTCGCACAAAGGGTGTGGACTGCCGTTTGGCGTATCTAGGGCAAGTATCGCCGGAAGATAATTCTGGGTCATGCCGTACAGGGCTCATCTTTTACCTCCGAACAGGAGGGATATCACAGACACCCTTGCTAGTTCGTTCGCTGCTACCAGCCAAACGGAAAGTTATGATCGCACTTTTATATCTATCAAGGAATCTGCAGAGTGGATACTCATTGGTTTTAAAAGTCACTGCAGTGAATCGTACAATGCACCTTTCACTCAAGTGAAACTGGCTCATTCCTTATCTCGCAAAGGACTCTTCCCCAGGCCCCGATGACATCCACAGACAAATGCTGCTTCAACTTCCATCTACGGCGCTCTCCTTCCTGTTGGGCATATACAACCGTATATGGTGTGAGCAGGTTTTCTGTCTTCTTGGCGAGAGGGTATTGTCATCCCTATCCCTAGACCCGGGAAAGACCGGGCCCTTCCCTCTAGTTACCGCCCTATTTGCTTAACAAATGTCGTTTGTGAGACCTTTGAGTGAATGATTAACATTCGCTTAGTATGGCGGCTAGAGACGAAAAACCTGCTGAGCAATGTTCAGTGCGGTTTTCGTTGCCATCGCTCCAGGGTTGACCATCTGACACACTTGGAAGCCTACGTTCAAAATACCTTTCTGCTGAAGCAGCATGTGGTGGGTGTCTTCGTTTATTTGGAGAAGGCTTACGACACCACCTGACGCTATGGAACCCTCCGCACTCTGCACAGCAACGGTTTACGCGATGTTCATTTTTAACTTTTTACTAATTCACCATTTTTGTGTCCGCATAGGAAACACGCTCTCCCAAGAGAAGGTCCAGGAAAATGGTGTACCCCAGGGGTTGATTATCAGTGTTATGCTTTTTGCCGTTGCCATTAATGGCATTCTTCGTAGCGGAATCCTGATGTCACTGTATGTTGACAACTTTGCGATATACTATTGCTCTTATAGTTTGGAGCACATCGTGCATCAACTGCATCTGACCATAACATCTATCGCTGAGTGAGAATTTCGCACCGGTTTTCAGTTCTCCCCTACGAAAACGCAATGTATCCACTTTCATCAACTTCGTGGTGTGCACCATCCTCCTGATCTTTATATATGAAAAATGTTATTTACAACATGCCCGGGTTGTTTAGGGAGAACCCTCTTCAGCCTAGTCTGAGAGTTTTTATTTGTTGTGTGAGGGATCTTAACAGCATTAGTGCGAATTTTGTTTTTATTTTGTGTTTTTGTTGACGTTGTGTAGTGCTTTTGTGTTTGTGTTCAGTTCCCTGTGTTTCACACCAGTTTGAGGCCAGGCTTCAAGATGTAGAAACATTGTCAACTACATTTCAGATCTTTGCGATCCTGTATTCATTGGATGTTAACAATGTTTCTAGCAGGTAGCAAATTGAATTGATAAATTTACAGTGCAACGATTTGCTGAAGGACAAATATAAACACAAGGAAGACTTGGTTGATTTTTATAAGAATGATCCTCAAACCAGATTTCTGAGGTTATATGACCTTGTTGCACGGATATTATGCATGTTTGGTTCTATCTATGTGTGCGAACAATTCTTTTCTGTTATGAACCTTTCTAAGTCAAAATCCCGAAGCATATTGTCAGATCACAATCTAACATGCAGTCTTCGGTTACAAATGTGTCGTACATTTTGCCCTAACATTGACAAACTAGTTAAAGAAAAGCAAAACGGCAAATGTCGGAAAATGTCCACCTAATTGTTCTGTACAGCTCTCCTCTAGCTCAAGCAAAATAGTTATAATTTCTGTTCTATTGGTGTTATAACATGACTGTTCACATAAACTAGAATTTATAAATATATATATATATGGCATAAAGCCGAAATGGTTTTATTAATAATCTGTGCCTATTCCGTAATTGAAACAGTCAGCACTAAAATTATGATGTCCCGTATGCCATTTCCTCTTGCCTGCTGTGACGTCACACGTTCAACTGGCTTTCGTTGGGAGCATGTGAGCTGACGTCACAGCAGCGATACCTGTCTTCCCCTGTTTTAGACCTGAACCTCGACAGGAAACTCACCTGGGTGCACCATATTCGTGAACTTTATGCTTCCTGCAATCGTTCGCTTCGGGTACTCAGAGTCTTATGTGAGGTGTCCGCCCCTAAACTCTGCCTTTTAGACACTGTGCACCATACTGGCGTCCGTCTTGCCACTGGGACTTTCCGCACTAGTCAAATCGCATGTCTGTATGCTGACTCAGGGGAACCACCTGTCTCTAAAGCACTCGGTTTTATTATGTTCTTACGTGGCCATGGTGCAGCTCATCCTCGTCACCCTTCTTTTCAACCTGTATTCCGTACGGAACTTGCACACCGTTATATGCGAAATAGCACTATATCCTGACCAATTGCTATTCGGTTTCGCGAACTGCTCACCTCGCATCAACTACGAATGCCTGCTGTAGAAGGCTAGTCCCTTTGCCGCTATCCTCCTTCCAGACTCGACCTGGAGCTTTCGGGCTAAGCCAGCTACTTGGTATATCGTCAACTTTTCGCTGAGTTAGTGGGATGTTACCGGAATTATACTCCGGTATTTTCCAATGGTTCCCGGGTGGGCGGGGCTTCAGGATGTAGTTTTGTTCATAACGGTGATGTTCACAAATACCACCTTCCAGACATCTGCTCGGTTTTTACCGCGGAGCTATATGCTATATTTTATTTTTTACTTTTTATCTCCAGGCAATGTTTTGGTTGTTTTATTATATGCTCCAATTCTCTTAGCGCTCTTCAAGCTGAGGCAGTTTATCTCCAGCACAACACTAGCGATTAAGATACAGACACTCATTTCTCAGTTACTGAATCACGGATACCAGCTAGTTTTTATTTGGACCCCAGGCCATGTGGGTATCACCAAAAACGAGGAGGCAGACACAGCTGCTAAGGCTGCCTGTCATTTGCTGGAGTTTTCGACACGCACTCTACCTTTTACTGTTGTACAACGGTACTTCCAATGCCACCTCTTTTTATTCTGGCAGAAGACTTGGGAATAGGTGACTAGCACACAGATTAAGGACACCGTGCAATCCTGGCCAACCTCATGCAGGAATTCTCGGCAATCGGAGGTGATTCTCACCAGATTGAGAATTGGTCACACACGCGCCTTGCATGGCCATCTATTGCGTGACGACCCGACCCCTATGTGTCCACTGTGTGATGTACCACTCCCCGTATCGCACATTTTTCTGGATTGTCCGCAGTATACTAGAGAGTGCCAATACCTTGGCCTGGTGTTGACCCTGCGATCCGTTCTCAGCAACAACCCGGTTTCCGTAGATGAGGTACTGCAGCTCGTTGTCGAAATTGCCTTCGCGAAGCAAGTTTAACTTGTATTTTATTCTTTGGGTCATCATTTTTAGAGTTTTAGGCTGTTTTTTATTGTTTTTACCGTTTGTTTTAGCACTTTAACTCTACTGTTTTAAGGTTTTAACTGTTAAATTTTAATTTTAATGTTTAATGTTTTAACCTGTTAGATTTTAATTTTGACATTTTTACTCTTTCCCATTTCAATCCCTTGTTTTATTTTTCATAATTAGCCATGCCAGTTTGAGTGATTTTAGATTTTAACCTTTGACTTCGGTCCCAAATAACCTAGCTGTCGACGGGCCCTTAAACCCCACTCACTCGCTCACTTCCTTCCTCCCTCCCTCCACACATGTACAAAGTTTGGCACAGATATGTACATGATTATTTTGCAGTAGTACCAGGTTACCAACTTTTAAAAGTAAAATTATCATACCGGCCTCTCAAAATTATAGATTTGGATTCAAAATTATTGTACATCATAAACCAAATGCTACAACATGAAAATATCAGCACAACACTTATGAAAATGTAACAGTATTGAAGTTTATGGTATCCACTTACAAGATTGATGATCTCAACCAGTATTACAACTTATGCACTTATTTGAGAGGTAGAACTAGAACTTAAAAATTCAATGCCACAGTTCTACCTCTCAAACATTGCCCACACATGGTTTGTGTGTTTAAAAACACCAACAGTAAGTTTGTTGGCATAAATAAATAATTATGCACTTATGTTTCTCACACTATTCATCTGGAAGTTCATCATCTTCCTCAAGTGTTGCAGCATTAGACAAATTTGTTGCTGAGATAAACTTTAACATCTTCTAAAATAAGAACAAATTAGAAACTAAAAACTTCACTTATCTTAGTATGTTGATATCCTTTTTTTAAGTGAAGTTTTTAGTTTCTAATTTGTTCTTATTTTAGAATCTTGTTGCTTCACTGTTAATAGCTTCAATTTAACATCTTCTCGGTAACTTGCAGATTTTCGGACCCACCACATTTTTTCATAAGCTGAGACGACTGAATAAGTCCATTCACCGTATCTAGCGCCAGTCTGTTACTAATGTTGACTTTTATTAAGCCCAGTTTAGAAAAAAGTCTTTCACAGGAAGTGTTTCTGTGGGGCAACTAAATCACTGATAATGCAGCCTCCACCAGTTCTTTGAAATCAGTATTTCCACCAAGGTGGCATGTGTTTAACAGCACTCAAGAAACTGTCAGGTTCAGGCATGTTCTTTATTTCACACGGAATATCACTTATTCCTAGTTTTCTCCATTGATCATCAATTTTCTGAACAGAGCCTTCTTTATTGAGATTACCAGATCTGGGGACACTGGCGATAAGAGGATAAAGGGTAGGAGGATTAGTAGGATATGGAATCGTTGTCTTAGAGGGGTGGAGACAGGGCATGAGGGCAAAAGTGATGTCTCTATTTGTAATTAATTTTATTTCGCTGGTGTGACAAACCAGTGAAAATGATATTTTGCTGGTATCAAAGTATCAAAATTCAAATTATCATACACCCCCATAATTATTGTACGGGTTGGTTACCATGAGTACAAACATTAAAATTATTGTATGCCCCCATAATTATCGTACGGGTTGGCAACCCTGAGTAGTACCTCACAAGTTCATCCAGGATTCTCTCAAGTTTTTCAACTTACAAAACAGAGCCATACATTCACTATGGAAATTGGAGAAAAAGACATGTTACCCTTCTTGGGTTTAAAAATAGCTACATGCCAAAATAAAATCAGTTTTGGTATCCACAGAAAACCTACACATTCAGAAACTACATAAAAAGTATCAGCTTCAACCCAGTTCCACACAAACATGCGGTCGTAAACAGTTTAACCCACAGATTGGTTTACACCCCCTTATCAGAAGGAGAATACAAACAAGAATACACCTAGTCAAAACAGCAATTAACAATGCCTTCAACAAAAAATAATTGACAAGAAAGTATTAAAATTCAAAAAACAAACACATGAAAGAGACTACTAAACTCTCTCAACAACAAAATAAAATGATTTTCAAAAAATTCACTTTCCATCCAAGTAAGTACTATAAATTCTACAAAATCTTAAAAAAAAAATTCAGCATCAATTTGACTCCACAAAATAATTTCAGCATAGAGAAATTACTATGCAACAAGTCAAAAGACCAATTACCACAGAACAAAAAAGCAGAAATCTATAGAATTAATTGCATAGATTTGTGACCAAATTTACATAGGAAAAACTAAGAATTTAGAAACCAGATTACAAGAGCACATGAGATGCATCAACTACAAACAAATCGATAAATCTGCAGTTGTAAACCATTTTTGGACATCAAAGCACATTATGCTGAACACAACACTTTTAAAAGCTGCAGAACATGTTGGATATTTGGGAGAAAATTCTTACCATAAAAAACGAACTCTGATTTACCACCAACAAATCCGTTATGGAAGTTCATCAGTCCACTGCTAAATGTCAACTCAAACTACCACACATCAGACAACATCCACAAGAATCAGTTGGGCAATTCTGATGTGGGGAACAATTTAAGCTCTTGAAACCGGTCAAGATAAATATTTATGTGTAAGTGATGTTAAGTATTTCAAAACTGATTCAATTTTTATGGTAATTTAGATTTACATTACTGTTACTAGCTTATTTGAATATACCTTTAAAAGTAGTTTTAAAAGTGTTATATGGTTTCATGTGCACCTTTCTATGATAATGGCAGATGGCAACAAGCGCTGAGAATGTGGAAAGGCAAAACATCGCACAGCCTGTTCAGAACATTTCTATATATAAGATATAGAATATAGCTTACAAAAATTATTAATAAATGCAATATCTTGTTTTCAGAGAACTGAAACTCAGAATTCAGCAATATGACTACTGAGGCAACGTAGTTCTTAATGATGGAACACCTCATTCTGTGCAGTTTATATTATAGCCAAGGTAATAACAGAGAGTTGGTGCAAACAGATCAAACTTTTGTTACTGGAGTTTAATTTATTATAAGATGCTTGTAATGTGTGTGTGTGAGAGAGAGAGAGAGAGAGAGAGAGAGAGAGAGAGAGAGAGAGAAAGGGTGGGGGAGGGAGTGAGTGTGAATGTTTGGAAAGGTGTCATTCTGAAACTTTATTTAGTACTATTTATTTATTATTCACAAACAGAAAAAATGCACATATTATTTATCAGTCAAGTGGTAAAGAGAGAAAGAATGTTAATACTCGAGATTATTTGAAGTTATGATATTAATGAGAATCTTTGCTTTCCTAAGTGAAAATATTTTGAACAGTCATGCATCATGAAATGTGTTCTTAAATAAGTCATTTTTAATGTTTAACTGTGCTCTGTTGGCTTTAATTTTTCTTAGCATTACTATTTATATGTTATATAAGCTGTACAGATTTTAATATTCTATGATGCTGCTGTTTGCAGCTAATCATCTGAACTTATACATTCAGTAGTGATTCTCTGCATTCAAGTGGTGCAGTTTAGTACAAGTTTTAACCTTGTTCCCACTTCCTATTCTGTTCTATGATGCTAGGATAATTTCAGTGATATTTATTGTTCATATTCTTAAAATGTGCCATATTCTTTAAATTATCATATATTATGATAATGATAGTAGTAAGATGGATTTTCAAGAGAAAATTAACCTTCAGACTACCAAGTTCCAGAAACAGCAACTACCAAGAGGGGTCAAATGAGACCCCATGCAATAATAATGAACAGAAATGAATGCAATATGTTACAATATACATTAAGTAAATGACAAATATAAAGCTAAAACCGGTTGTAGCGACATTACTTTTAATGACGTATTGTCTATAATAGCAAAATCTAATGATCCCATCTAAACTCTATGTATATGCTATATTTAAAAAATCGCTTAGTAAGATATCGTACATAGCGACTTAAAGCAACATATTTTTTATTTACCTTCTCAGAGAAATATTCGGCTATAATGTTCAACGTTTATTTTTGTTTGTTATATATAGTAATGTACACTAGGTAGTTTTATATGTGGCGAATGACCTTGCTAGGATCTGCACAAGTGACATTGTGCAAATTGATGGTGGGGGAGGGGGTTAATATCTCTGTTTCTTTCCTGGAAATAAACAAGACACTGTTGATGAAGCAAGTGGCAGTGTAATTAAACACGCAGTTCTGCGATTTGCACTACACAGAAATTGGAGAGATATTAACCTGACACCTCTATGGTCTTATAAATATAAAAGTGCACAACTTCCAGCAACTTGACATGACTGAAAAGTACCCTTGGAATGCTTATTCTCAAACTTTCATTGAGTTTGAAAAAAAAGATGGAAAAAAAAAGTGAATACCTGATTCATGTGACTATTGGCTATAACAACCATAAACTGTCTGTTCCCTTGACATCATTATCACCAGTTTTGACTGTATTTTATATGTTAATATAAGATATTAAAACAATAAATTAAAGCTATAATGCCATGGCTGTGAATATGCAGTTTAACATAATACCTGTTTTCATATTACTGTTCCTCTCTCTCATACACATACATAGAAATTGAATTACATCTTTAGAAAATCTCCAATAACATTATGAACTGTTCGATGCGTAGCCTTTGGTGGATTTCTGGGCCAAGGCTACTTACATAATTTTTATCAGTTGGTATATCAGCACTGTTTTCTGTTTCACTGCTATTTCTTCTTCTACCTCTTAACACATTCTCATTTTCTGATGATTCTGATTCATTATCACTATTTAGTTCTTTACTATACCATTCTGTATCATGAAAATTACTTCACTAAGGTGCTCTGGGTTATTTACACCATATCTATCACGAAAGCTTTTGACATTTTTATTTCACTGACACAAACAGCACTTGCAACCTCTCAGATGCCCAACAATGAACAAAATGTAGTCCAATTAAACAACAATTACTGTTCATACTGATAACAATGAACATATTGAAATGTTTATTAGCAGCCTCATTATTGCCAGCATAACAAATATAAGTCGTATCCTGAAAAATAAATTTTTGTACAATGCCGATTATCAAGAGAGGTCAACAGAGACTCCACTGAAGAAAAACAAATATTATTTTCATCTTATTCACTTAGTTGTGTAACCAATATAAGAGAAACATGAGGTAATGAACATATCTGACAATAACAAAAAGCATCATTAAGTAAAACTGCTGGTTTCATATCAAAATAAGAATTAACATAGCTTTGGGGTTTGAGGTTATTTTGAGTCACTCAAACATGAAGAATGCTTCACTGTCAATAGTGCTTCTATTTTTAATATTCATAGCTTTGGGGTCTCGACTGACTCTACTTGGTAGTCTGAAGGTTAACTTGAAGCAATGTATCTCCTTACAATCTGAGGATGTTTGAAGTGAATACAAGTGAAGGTAAACCTTATAAATACCAAATAGTTGTCTACTCATGTGATCAATAAGATTATTATTTTACAAATTATAATTTTACAAAACTATAATGAGAAAGAAAAGAGTTTCAAAGAACTGTAGAGTTCGTATATTTGTAACATCATGTGTCAGTAGTTTAAGAACAACATATCAACCCTAGCTTAGCTTATAAATTCTTTCTTCACTTTGATCAAAAAAATTAAGGAAGTGGAGAAATCGCTTCTATCAACTAGATGTAGTCATTTAATGTATTCAGTTCTATTGCATCAGGTATTATGCTTGTAAATTCATCTTACATAATTTTGTTTACACCTTTTATTTAGTAGATAGGTAATTATTTTTAGTACTAGGATATGTCGGATTTTAACAAATTTTAATTGCATTTACGCTGAAATAAATGCAAAAATTGCATTATTTTCGTAATTATGTTATTGATTGAAAATTTTATGGTGCTGTGGTGTTAGAAATGCAGCAAAAACAAATAGCAAACTTGGTGTTCTTGTACAATCTCATTATGCAAGAAAGTAAAGTCTAGTTAGCCAAAAGTGTAGCAGTCATCTAGATCAGAGAAAGGCAAAAAAGTGCCCTGTGACATTAGATTACTGTACATTACCTCTCCCCAGTGCCTGTCTGCAGGGTATATGAAATGTAGACAGCAGTTGTAGGGGCAAAAAGAAGGTTTGATGCTTGAAGATGGAGGTAGTTT
Source organism: Tenodera sinensis (assembly GCA_030765045.1). NCBI lineage: Eukaryota > Metazoa > Arthropoda > Insecta > Mantodea > Mantidae > Tenodera > Tenodera sinensis. Next base: position 155,525,611 of record CM060965.1, read on the forward strand.
GTACTGGTGCAAAAACACAGTTCATTTCTTAGATGTGTTGTGAATGCAAACTATTTTAATTAAATAATCTGTTCACTTGCTATAAGTAATAAATTTCTGCTCTATATTAAGAAAAGTTCAATTATAAAAATGTCCATGTCTTAGGATGGACATTTGAATTATTTCACTGAAGTTAATGCAGTAAACGAAAACTAATATAAAATAATACAACCATACATTACACAGTTCATTTGTTATCCACCCCCATGGCACAACAGCCCATCTGAACCAAGGCCTACCACCTGACCACTGCGTCCCCCACCTCTGCCCACTGCAGGCATCATGAGTAGGGTGCAATGCTGGAGGTGGGACGTGGTCAGTGCCCTGGTCCCTCCCGGCTGGTTATGCAGTCTTTTCAACCAGGGGCCACTACTTTTCAATCAAGTAGCTCCTCAATTAACCCCTCAGGGACCTAACGAGGCTGAATGCACACCAGACCAGGTCTCCAAAGAGGGAGAAAAATCCCTATACCAGTACCAGGAATCAAACCCAGGTCCCATGCTTGGTAAGCAGCAGTGCTACCACTGTGCTGAGGAGATGACCCTTCATTTACTATGACTTAGTACGTATTTGAATTATAATACTTTTTACAGAATGTAAATAACAAAATGTTGGTTCTACATCATAACATAAGGTCATTAAAATATATTTGCATTTGTGAGCGCTCTCCACTGTGCAAGAGAACTGAATGTCACAGGGGAATTTTGCTAGCAGAGGTGCACTAAAATCCCAACCTCCCAAACAGGCAGCATATCTCTTATTGTTTCATTAAACAAAATGGGTCCTATTATTTTTGTAGCATTTATTGCACACCACACTCCAATTTTCAAGTTGTAGTGAGGCATTTCACTCAATTGTTAATCAATTTGAAGCTTCTTATTGATGACCTGGTATCCATAGTTCATCACCCAAATTGATTTTGTGAAACAAGTTTAACTTGTGTTTTATTCTTTGGCATTTGATTTTATAGTTTTAGCCTATAAACTCTGATTTGTATTGTTTAGTGTTTGTTTTTAGCATTTTAACTCGTTACTGTTTTAACATTCACCATTTTTTTAACGTTTTACCTGTTTTACTACTTTTTATTGTTTTAAGTATTTTCCATTTTAATCACGGGTTTTAGTCTTCATCTTTTAACCACATCAGGTTGTGAGGTGGTAGACTTTAACATTTGACTTCGGATTCAAATGACCTCACTAACAACGGGCCTTAAACTCCATTCATTCATCCATCCATCCATCCATCTCGGCAACAACATTATCTATTATTATTTATTTATGCGTCCGCCCGGCAAGCAGAAGGTCTGTGGTTCAAATCCCAGTTGTGGCATTGAATTTTTAAGTTCCAGTTCTACCTCTTAAACATTATCTATACTTGTAGGACATCTCTTGCCGCAAAAATTTCATGTCTTTCTCTGATCTAGAGCTACTTGTGTCTTACATAAGTATTTAGTTGTAAGCCATTCAGATTTTATTTGCATAATTGTAGACTGCATTAATACCATAAGTAAAATGTGGTGCACATTAAATATTTGCTATTTTGTTTAATCTTCAGAAAATGTGTATCATTTTTACCACATACATAATCACTTGATAAATAGCAAGTGCATTTTTAAAATGTTGTTTGAATTTTATATGGGTTAACTGTTGAGTGCAATGTAAATGATACCCAGTTTTATTAGTAGCTTTAATCCATTCCACTAGTCTGAGTATATTACTTTTATAGAAAAACATAGCTTAATATATTTTGCTAGGAGTGTTTCCACAAACTCTCTGTTTTATATCTCAACAGTACCAGAATTTTGTACATAATATTTGCATTTTATGAAGGAGGTAAAAACATCATGATAAAAAAAATTGTGACACTCAGGCCTGACTTCTGCATAAATTCTTGGTTAAAGGCCAGAGGGTGTTAAAATACTTTATACCAGAATCTGTACTTAGTTAAAAAACAAATGTTAAAGAGACAGCTAGCCTTATCCATGGTAGCAGAAAGAGTATTTTAATTAATATGCCCATATTTGTTGAGTGAGCAATATAGCTAATTGTAGGAACAAAGCCTAAAAATTCTGACTGAAATGAACTTGCCTGAACAAAGGAAGTGATCTAAGTGTTGGGAGTATGTGACTACAGTGAAATGTACTACACTTAAGATGTCTCCACTTGTAATGTCATATCAAAATGAGTTTGTACCTGCAGAATTGCATTGTACGTGATGTTATTAATTTAGCAATTCATTTTCATGTACAGTAGATTTATTTAAAAATGATTTGCATTTTCTGGCTACATTTTGCATACATACAATGTTTTTTTATTGAAATTATATAATGCCCATATTGGGCTATTGTGGTTCTGCATTCAGAGAATGAATCTTACATTTGTTGGTTCTTACTATAACCTGAGGAGAAAAAGAACACTAAAGAAAGCAGCATTTTAAATGCAAATCTGCAATGATAGACTGACTTTAATGGCTAGACTAATTTTTAAGTGTTGTGATTTTATACACCATGGTAATATTGTGTGTTAACAGTGCAGCCCAGGCAAGCAAATAGGTCTTCATTGTCAATGATTTGGCTTTGAGATTCCTAAGTCCCCCTAAATCTGTGTTTTTAGTCGTTGAAGTTAAATGTATATGCTTCACTGTAAGCTTTCAGCTGGTTTGTTTTTATTTTCTCAGCCCACTTTTATGAAGTGTTACTACAACTTGTTCTGGATCTGCTGGAGTATGCACATACAAATTTTGTGCAGCGTCATATTGAATATATAGGATACTTATTTTCCTTCTAGCTAAGATAAATTTACAACAGATAGCTATAAAAGCTTATAAAAAGTAGTTATAAACTGGCATCTGGCACTTCCTTGTTATAACTGATTTCCCTGTACGTATTCTAGGAAGTTTCTATGCACTTTCAATGTATTACATGAACATCTAAAAATGATTGCTCAATTTTATTAGGAAATCATGCAGATTTTTTTCACCCAAAAGTACTTGTTAATAGAAGCAATACATGAACATTTAACTTTGATACATGGTGAATGTGACTTAAAAATGCCTTCAAAATTGATACGCATACTGCTGGTAAGTAAACTGAAAATAATACCACTCATTTCCCAGAAATGTTACTGATCAGCTGTGCTATTACTGAAGGAGAAACATCTGTGATTTAGAAGTATTACAAGAAGCGTATTCACGAATTGGATCAGGGTTGCCAACATTTAAAAGTAAAATTATTGTACCAGCCACTCAAAATTATAGATTTGAATTCAAAATTATCGTACATCATAAACCAACTGCTACAACAATAAAAATATCAGTATAACTCTTATGAAAATGTAATAGTAATGATGTTTATGATATCCAGTTACAAGATTAATGACCTCAATCAGTATTACAGCTTTGGCACCTCTGTTTCTCACATCTGAAAGTTCATCTTCCTCAACTGTTGCAGCATTATACAAATTTGTTGTTGAGATAAACTTTAATATCTTCTCAGTGACTTGCAGATTTTCGGATCCACCACATTGTTTCATAAACTGAGACGACTGAATAAGTCCATTTACCGCGTCTAGCACCAATCTGTTTCTAACTTTGGTTTTTGCTAAACCCAGTTTAGAAAAGGCTCTTTTCATAAGAAGTGTTTCGTGGGGCAACGAAATCACTGATAATGCAACCTCTGCCAGTTCTTTGAAATCAGTATTTCCACCAAGGTGCCATGTGTTTAACAGTATTCCAGAAACTGCGAGGTTCAGGCATGTTCTTTATTTCACATGGAACATCACTTATTCCGAGTTTTCTCCATTGATCATCAATTTTCTGAACAGTGCCTTCTCCATTGAGATTACCAGATCTGGACACACTGGCAACAAGAGGATAAAGGTAGAAGGATTGGTAGGATATGAAATGGTTGCCTGAGAGGGATGGAGACAGGCCATGAGGGCAAAAGTGGTGTCGCTATTTGTAATTAGTTTCATTCCACTGGTGTGACAAACCAGTGAAAATGATATTTTGCCGGTATCGAACTATCATACATTGAAATTATAGTACACCCTCATAATTATCGTACGGGTTGGCAACCATGTGTACAAACATTAAAATAATTGTATGCCCCCATAATTATCGGCCGAGTTGGCAACCCTGAATTGGATCCAGTGCATAGTAATAAATAAAGCCATTAAATCACTTTAGGGCAAGGTTCTCCTACCATGGTAGGGATTAGCTCAAAGGTACTCTCAGGGTGAGCTAATTCCTGGGAGTTCCACCTCTTCTAATGTCTTCACATCTTATCCATTCTCTGTTGTGATGTAACTAACACCTACTTAGACTACATGTGAGTTTTCTTATCTCGTTCACCTAATGCAGCTTAAGCTGTTAGTCCTATGATATAATTCACTTCACTCTGTTTCTTCTTTTGTCCCGTGTAACTACTTCCGACTTAGGTTAGTTGACCTACTTATGTTTTCATTTCACATTAGCACTTTTTTTCTATATTTCACTTCATTCTAGCACTCACTTTTCATGTCCACTGTGTCCCTATTTCTACCTTAAGGTTGTCCTATTTTGCGTCCACTTCACTCTCTGTTGTCCACTGAGGTCCTGTTACTGTTCTGAAATCTTATGCTCATCTTTGCCTTGGTCTTCCTATGTTTCTCTTCCCCTGTCTCGGATCCCACACTGTTGTCTCGTATGTCCATCTTGACTGGTTCATCCTGACTATGTGTCCCCCCAGCTCCATTTGGTTTTCCTGGCTGTTGTGGCTGCATCTTCCATGCTGCATCTTTTCCTTAACACCTCATTCTGGATCTTGTCTCTACAAGTTATGCCCAGTAATTTTCTCTCCATTTTTCGCTGACATACTTGTATATTCTTTACTTGATCTCTTGCAAATGTCCAGGTCTGGCATCCATATAAGAGAATTGGAATGACGCACATCTGGAGCATATCAAATCTTAGTACCATTCTAATTTTTGTGTCTAGAAGAATGAATGCTAGGCTCTAAAACTTTCTCCACACGAGTTGCATTCTTCTTAATATTTCAGTTTCTCCTGTCCCCTGTAAGCCGATGGTTTGACCCAAGTAGATATATTCATTACAATATTCCATTGTTCTTCCTTCTAATAACACTGATAATTCTTCTTGGTTTGTCATCTTTTTTTTTTGATTGGGTTCATTATTAAACTCACCCTGTTTAATTGTTATTTTTATAGTTCTTTCCAAGTTTTTGCGAATAATGCTAGAATAATGTGCGTAGTAATCTCTCTCAATTATTATCGAAGTATGTGACAATGTTTTATTATTATCCTTTGGTTTGCTCTTGAAATGTGTGAAAAGTCACAAATTAATTAATCTGAAGTAAGGGTTTAACATGAGCGTCACCTCATAACAGAGAAGTGTTATTGAGATTCATCAATCTTACTTAAAAGTAAGTTGTTGTTGATTAATGGCATGCATTTGGTGACAAAGCCATTAGCATTCGTGTCTTCCAGTGCTTCTTACATCTGTAGGTTTTTCAGATAATGCACTGCAGATGTTCAGATGGTTTTTATTCACTGCTCCCAAATTGCATAAGTAGAAACAGCTCAAATTGGATGAAAAGACAAAGCCACTGACTATCGATTAGATTAAAAGTGCTTGAAAGTACTCAAGTATAGATAACATGTATTTCTTTCATTAATCACAATACATCTTATGTAATTGGAATAACAATATTTATACAAAAATCAGAAGCCAAAGTGATAGGAAAAATGTCGTAAAAAGTTATGCAGTGTTTTATCAAATTGAGAAAAGCGTTAAATTGGTAATCACAGTGAAAATTTGCTCTTAAATAACATCATAACTTCAGCACTTACAAATCTGCTGCTTATAGACGGTTATTTTACAAAATATAAAATGAATTTAAACCAATTAATTTCTCTCTTTTCTTTCTGACTGTGAAACTTTTTGCTTCAGTGTAGTCAATTAAAGAAATTGCTAGAAAACGTTTTGGTTAGAGTATATAATTAAGAATGCATAAATGAGTATAACTTACTAAACACTCCTTATCTCATTTTATGCATAATCATTTAAAAATGTTTCACGTTATAACTCTTTATTTGTGTTTAGCTATGCTTCACAGTAGCTAGAATCTTTTATATGGTATGTCAAGAGTTGGCAAAGTGGTCATCATATTGCAGGAATGGTGGCATCATATAATGCAACCCGGCATGCACATGATGTATGTATGTATGTATGTATGTCTTTATTCACCGTAAGAATTTTTTTACAAATTCATGGCTTCGTCAATTTTTAAATAGGGAATACAAATAATATTGGTTTAAACAATATCATGAATACAAATAATAATAACAGAGACAGCATTACAGTCATAAGAGTATAAGTTATATATATAGCCTACAGATTAAACACAAATAAAATTATTCAGAGAGTGAATGAAATAATATATATATACAGAGACAGTGTTACAGTAATATAGTGTTACAATAATACAGATAAAATTATTCAGAGAATGAGTCAAAGAACTCCTGCACACTGTAGTAGGTTTGCTCAACACTGCTCAAAGGAGGGGGTTTTGGAAGCAATAGTGGCATTTGATGTCATGATGCTTAATATGTGTGTACAGATTGAGAGGACTTTTAACAGTAATTTTTTATCTTATTCTTTACTTTATGTGGAGTTTTACAGTTGCACATGCGTCTAACACTTATTCACAAATGCTGACATGCAATGGAGCATAAAGATTTTTATCTGCATTTAGGTTTCACGGTCTTTTTCTCAGAAAAAAAATTGTTCATGCATATATGTTGAACCAAGCATAGCATCAATAACCGCAGCAATTGCACGGAAAGACAGAAATGTTACCATATCAAGTTCTCTAAATAAATATAAACCAGCCCCATTTATTGTGATCTGAAAATTGTGTTTGTAAATTTGCAACCTCATTGGAAATTATGGCTTTAGCGTATGAGTGTTCACAGCAAAAGGGTTTGCAAAAAGTTGAAAATCATAATTCGTTGCTGTGAAGTCATAAAACCTTTGGTCTTCAAATTCCTTTTAAACTTTCTTAATATATCTGCATATAGGAAAGTTTCTTTGCATTTTTGTGGTTACAAAAGAGCCTTGTCATATTGTTGTGGTATACACTGCTGCTTGTTTACATTTGAATGCATGTTGGTTGAAGGAGGGAGGGTTGAAACTGGGCAACGTATTGCTTTGCCCCTAACGGTAGTATTATGTCATATCATCAGCAGATAAATATTTGCCAACCCCTGTGGTATGTCGTAAAAGCAGGATGTTCAACTTTTGCAAACAACCAGGAGTCACAAACTAACAAGTCTGCTTTAGAATCAGAAATATGCACACTCCCTTGACTATAAAATACAAGTGTTCCATATTAAAATAACTTTTAAAATATGACACCTGAGATATTACATAAGGCCTCTGTTAACAAGTGCTTAACGTGAAAGAAATTGGTTGATGATTTTTCCTTTTAAATAAAGCAATTTAATGAATTTATGCATGCAGTTAACTTGATTAAATAGGAAAAAATAAATAAAGTTTAACTTGTTTTTAAATGTTTTGTGTAGGCTTGTTAATACACTGATAATTAGTAAAGATTAAAAAATTCAGCAGAACATGTTAGGTATCTTTTCAAAAGCTGTAAGTGTTCTTTGCAACTTAAGTAGTGGCAGACAGTATGTTAAACTTCCCTTAAAATGTATTTCAACTTAGCATCAATTTCACCTTTATTATTTTTGCTATTTTTAAACTCTGATACAGCAAATAATAGTTTGAATATTAAACACAAATTATGCACTAATAACACAGTTTCAAGAACTGGCCTGCCAATTTAGTTACCATCTTGGAAATTGCCATGGAGCAGTTACGTGGCTGGCAACTTAAATCTCAGTGTATCAAATCATATTTCCATTTTTGTACATCAAGTTAATACATGATTGTGGAGAACTCAACAAATGCCATCCTTTTTAGAAAAGTTCCTTGAGGTACAAAGAAATACACTTTGTTCCTCCATGCCAACAGTCACTTAGGCTGTTAGAGAACAGAAAATTTTTCTGTTATAGCTTTATTTATTTGTTTATTTTTACTCATGAAAAAAGGATCGTACAAGCAAACATTCTGAAGGGGCAGAAAAAAAAATCATAATTGTTGTATTTGATGATGTTCATTATTTAAAACTAAGTGCTTCTGGCCACTCGAACACAATCAGTTTGTGAAGGAAATGTATTCATAGAAGGAAGGAGTGAATCATATTTTCTTCCTGAATGTTAATAATAATATTAATAATACTAATAATGATAATAAAAATAATATTTCTGACCTTAATTTTCGATAAGACACATTGCTAGTCTTAAATGTATTGCAGTAATGCAAATTGTAGTTTGAGCATATTTTCCCACTGCTACAACCTAACATCCAGGTGATCAAATTCAATGCTATGAGATAGTTCATGTATCATATATTTGTACACCCTGAAGAACTATCAATCAAGAGGCTGCAATTTGTACATTGTGTTGGCTGGTATGATGTTTACCGTCAGCTTTTCAGGGTCTTCCAAGAGTTGCTGAATGAGTTCTATATCGCTATGAACACCAATGAGTTCATAAGTAAGAGGTTTTATGTGCTTGAATACAGAAGGAATGCTTCTTTCAAAAATACACAGAACAACAGTTTTGTAATTTTTTCTGAGGAATTAAATTCTACAATCAGGTTGTCCACCTTGAACATCTTTTCTTCCACTTTCTTACTGTCAGATGGCTCTTGAAGAATTACGAATAACTTTGTCATTATTATTTATTTATGCCAACAAATAAAAATTAAGTTCCAGTTCTACCTCTTAAAAACTTTGTCATTAGTTTGCCTGATTGAGACACTATAGGCACAACAATGTAGGAATGTGTGGTGGCACCCTTTGATGGCACAGCACACTGTACTGCCATAGCGCCCCTTTTCTCTAATGTTCTCCCCATCAGCATTTCCTTATTAAAGCCTGATTCATCTGCATTATATATTTGATCTTCAAGGAATGTGTTGGCATGTAATTTATAGGAGTTTCTAAAAGTTTCAATCTTTTGAGCAAGCTCAAGTTTCACTTTGTTGTGCCAATTTGTCATGAAAGACATTATTTTATGAGTATTTTATAGTACTTCTTGAAACAATGCAGCCATGATGGGTTGGCTTTAAATGAGCTTTCACCAATTTGCAGTTTGGTCGCTTTTCTTGTTGCTGTGTTTTTTGCATTCATTGAACGTCTCTGCAGAAATTCTTGAAATGTATCATTCTGCAATTTCTTTATCTTTTCCTAGAAAATATTTTCACGTTCAAGAAATTCTTTCATTTTATATAATTGTCTTTCACTTGTTAACCACGTAAATCTATGTTTCATTGCTGTCCATGATCTGTGACTAAAGTTATTATATTTCAGTTTTCCTGGAAGTAGTTAATAAGAAACAATATTCTTCATTTCGAAACTAACTCTAATCTTTTCTTTGGTGCTGGTGCATACAGTGAAGCTGATTCCACAGAACTACTGGTTTATCCCTCAGAAGATGATTTTAATTGTTCTTTGGATGCCAAATCACCAGAAAGGTCATCTTGTGGTTCAGTACTATCACCATCAGTGTCAGATCTGTCTACATTTTGCAATGCAAAGTTTTTCGACCTCTCGCACACTTCTTTGGCTATTTCACCCTCCATTTCTACAATAACTGAAGCTATATGGCATCCTCTTCTAACATCTTTACAACTTCTTTTGCAACATGTAAAACATTCATACTGCAATGCTACATGTATCTAATTTAATTGAACAGACAGTTGTAATTACTAGAGCAACCTAGTGTTGAGGAGCAGTTTATCTTACTACAACATGCCTGCTATACTTGTTTGCAACCTAAGAAGCGCATGCCTTACGAATGTCATATTAAGTTTTCTCCTTTCCTAATAGAGTTAGAGTTGTAAAATTCTGAGGATATGTTTGGATAACACACCAAGATGTGACAATATAGCAAAAACAGATATTCTTTTCTGCCCCACGAGTATGTTTGCTTGTTGGAGCTATCACCTACAAGGGATTTGGGTGTATGCATCTGTGTCCATGTGAAAGTTGAGGACTTCATCTTGCCTGGGTAAGGAAAGTTTTATTTCTGATGAGGATATTTGCTCATGCAGATGACAAACAACTTGTGGCTCTTCCATCCTCCATATGGTATTTTTTCCTTGTTAAATAGTCTACAGTTTGATCATGTTGATATACATTTCTGTTACATGTTCTGTCTTAATTTTCCATAACACTAAGAAAAGAATTACCAGTAGTCATCATAATCTGCTGTCATTGAATCACTGCTAATCAGAAGAAGTCAAAGGAGACAGTTTCGGTGCACTATTATAATTGACTATTGTTTTACTTGTAGCATTCCAAATTGGTAATATCAAATTTTTCAGCAGGTACAAAAATAATCTTGCTATTCCTGAGCTTCATACTGCAGTAAACAGCTTTTGTTCAACTATTTTACAAAAAAAATTATTAAGAGAACATTAGAAATATTTTGAACATAACACAGTGGTTACAGTCTATTTTCTATTACAGTAATTATATTTTCATCGTAAATTTCAAAAATAACTTACATAAACTAGCATTTGAAATTCTCATAAAAAATTAAAACTTGTCATTCTAATAAAATTAGCGATTGAAGATAGTAAATTGGCAGAAAAGATCTGAAAATTACTGACTATTATAGCTAATAAGTGTTTCTTTCATGATTTACAACTGAATTATTTAGTTTATAGTATGAATATCCTGAAATTGTATATTCTGAATCTTAGCCCAGCGAACAAGTGCAGATCGAGGACTGTGTTTCATTTGAAATGTATCAATTATTTGTATGTCATATTGTATTAGCTAAGCCTATAATATATTTTTATACCATTCAGGGAAAATTAGTTGCTATTTTAATAATGATATTTTTATTTTATTTGAGCATTGTGCCAAAAAATGGCTGGAAGTAGAGCTGGTAAGCACTGGTGTAAAAGCTATTAGCATAAAAATTATGGAAAGCAGTTATGAGAGGCTAAAGATACTTAAGATATCTTACTCCTTCCCTAATGATTAAAAGATTTTTGAACAGTGAGGTTAATCACATTGATGGTCACTTAGGCTTACACTTACCTCACTTGTGAAAATTATAATATGTATCAGGAACCTTTGTTCTCATCCTCAGTTTGCAATCAACTATTTCGAAAACATGTTCTTATTTTCACAACTGAGTGAGGTATAGTGTGAACATTACCGACCCTCAATCAGTCTTACTCCTTAGTAATTTAAATATGCATTTTCACAATGGAATTTTAAGATTATATTCAGAGTTGTTCATGTCCTTAAAACAAAGTGTAGGTCAGGGCTATGGAAGAATCTCTTCTGGAGTTGTGGTCTTGAAGATGCCAAGCACTGTCCTTGTCGGTATATTTGATGCCTTCTAAGCCCACAAGCATTTATTCATATCTAGAAAAAATTGTTTTTAACAAAATTTTCTTTATTTAGGGCTATCAGAATATCTAAAATTTATACCACAGCTCTATTTGAAATTCTACAATTCACCCCCTCACCCCAATTGGAAAATAAAAACACATTTATTCATATCTGGAAGAAAAAAAAAAAAGGTTTTGAACAAAAATTTTTAATTTATTTAAGGCTATCAGAATATTTAAAATTTACACCAGGGTTCCATTTCAAATTCTAAAGCTTACCCCAGTCACCCGGATTGGGGTCCATTGAAGTGCTGTCCCTTATGTGTTTGGAAGGCCTCTGCCTCTCAAAAAGTCAGCAGTTAACTTTATGGATCCATTTAAAAGTTATGGCAAGTATTTCATACCTTTTGTTCACCCTGTGAACAGCTTTCAGCCTAAGTTCTTAAAAATACATACTTGCTAATATTAACTTAAAATATGAGCATTGCTCTATTCTTAATACCCTTAAGAGAACTGATTGTTAATTGTTAGATTGAATATTGTTGTTTCCTACATAGTAATAGATGTATTCTTTTGAGTTTGTATACATGAGTGCCATCTTTTGTTTACTAGGGTAAATAAATCTGAAAATCTTTTTATTCTTTGTCTTTCTATCACGTGAATATTAAAGATATTTTACTAAATTAAAAAGATGAATGGAGAAAAGCTTGGTATTAAATTACTAAGGAGTTTTAGTTGGCAGTCTAGTAAGCTAGTCAGAAGTTAATTAAGGTAGCTTATATATTCAATAATTTTGAGAGCTTGAATAATAGTCAATTGTACCACTTATGCTGGAGCAGAATTAGATTGAGAGTGATATTTCATACATCATCATTTGGCAGCATGTTCAAGATACTATATTGGTAGAAAGTAATATTGCACTATACATGCTGAATAATGATGTACATTAAGCTAGATTTCATTTTAATGTGTGCTTTGAGTTGTATCCAGGGCTCTTTTTCCAAAAGAAACTGTAGGGGTACTCTCATCTGAGATTCTACTTATAACTACTTGGTAACATAAAGAGGTGATAGTAGTATTGATGTAAACAGCAAGACCAAATAATAGAAATTTTTTCATTGGCATTAGTATATCAGTTATGTTTTCCTTCTTTTTTTTTTTTTTTTTGTTGCTACTAACATTAATTCTTTTTCCCAAATGGTTTTTTAAATCCTGTAATCAGTCTTCATTACACAGGTTTGATTTGCTATTATGTGGAGCTACTATTATTCATAAATTTCATTATTTCCATGCTTTTGCTTGAACATACATTTTGCAATATCCAGTTTTTATTCTTTACGTGTGAGAGAGTATATAAATGGAGAATTTGCTGCTAATTATGTATTAATCTTCATAGAAAACAAAACAAAGAGAAAAAATGTGTAAAATGAAATTGTGCATCTGTGTGTGTCCTGTTTTCCCGTTTATTGAAACTTGCAAAGAATATACAGTTGAGCCTGCTTTATGCGTAACCCAGTTCTAGGTAATTTGTATTTATACGTACATTTTTGTAGGTCCCAGCAAAATGTAACTTGGAAGCATGGGCGTAATGAAGGGGGGCTGCGGCTTCCCCTTGGAAGACAAGTGTAATGTGCAATCAATTACTATTAGACTATTGCTTGAAAGAACAGTTTTTATTTAGCATAAATTAATATGCTTATCCACAACAAATACTATAACTCATCTTTTACAGTTTTTGGGAATAGAATAATGAATTAATATTGGCTAATTGCAAACTTCCAACATGCGGCCCCCCTCCCCCCCCCCCTCCCCAATTAAAAAAAGTCTGCCGATGCTCATGCTTAGAATCGTGTTAATAGAACCTTATTTATATGTAATGCATTTATACATAAGTCACCATTATACTTATTAAATTTTAGTGAAATACAACTGAGCTTTATGTAATTATAATGAGCATACACTATACGCTATCTTGAAAGAAATTCAAGGTGTATTTTCCTTATTTCTGTTGACAAAGATGCAAGCTGACTGGACAGCTTTCGGCCGCGATTACATAAGACAAAGACCTTTGCTGATAGAGCCAGCAGCTTTGAGCACAACAACGTCACAACAACAAGTGAGCAATGAAGATAAAAATGTTTGTCATATGGTGTTAACTGATTAACAGTGGTTTTATCTTTCAGTTCTCAATTGCTTTTAGCCAGCCATGGACAACAGAAAAAAGAAATGTTATATACTAGTTCAGAAAATAAAATTCATACGAGAGGTGGAACTGAATCCATACAAAACCAAAACTGAAATTACTTAAGACTTAGGAATGGCTTGTACATACTACGTACAGTCATCAGTAACAAAATGATGTGTATGCACTTAATGCAAGAAAAGTGAAACAAGCCAAATTAACTGACTTCTCCACAACAGGACCAAGTTCAAAATAATGTTTTCTGTGTACATATCCTCGTTGTTTGTAAAATGTTATTCATGTAGGTCCACCGTGTTGCTTTTTTGAAAAACAGTATGATGCATTATCAAAATCTCATTTGTAAGTAATTCTGAGTTACAAGTAATCTTCTCTCTTCCCCATGATATACGCATAAATCGGGTTCAACTGTATAACAGAATTATTCATATTTTTTCTTATAATTCTTTTAGCAGAAATTATAAACTTCCTTATGGTGGTATTTGGCATATCGGAATATAGATCTAAAGTATATCTTTACATTTTTTCAGATTATTATTCTTGTAAAATATAAATTAGTTTTTGAAGTTATAGTAACAAAAATTAAAAAAAGTCTCGTAATGATGGTGGTGAGGTGATAGCAGTGGTGATTGCAGTTCATATTTTCCTATCATTGTTGACAACACATTGGGAATCTGAATTGTCAAATGCTATAACCAGAGCCCTAATTTTGGTGATATGCTTCATATTGGACGGCAGAATTATTGTTGGGCTGTGATGAGTTGCGACTGGTAGAGACGTTATTTTCTTAACATTTGGATTGTCATGTCAGTGGAACCAAGATTTGTGTTGCCACAATAAGTGCCAAGAGTGTCCCAAGATGTACAGATTGGTAAGAGCACATATAAACATATCTAGTAGGGGCAAGACAGTGCTATATAAATATGTAGTATTGAGAAATTGCACTATAAAATCACCACAGACAGTACAGTGAGCAGCTGATTACCCTGATCCATAATGAAAATTATTTTACTCAACAGCAATTAGAATATTGTGACATGTTTCTTGGTGGTATACAGGGTGGAAGGTACTGCTTCAGCCAAAATAACCTCCCTAATAGATGCAGACATAAGAAATATTAAATGCTAAATTTCATTTCAGTAGGTTTAATTGTTTTGGAAAATGTTTACTTTTTCTGGCAATGTAAATGGCAATCTGAGCTGATAGGATTAGTCCTCACACCGGCCAGCCTGTGTTGTACCCAACCAGCATGTGCTTCAAGGCCAGCACTACCCTCAGATGTAAACAAAACACTTGTCCAGTGCATTCACTGAACTGCTGAGATGGCAACTATCTTGGGCAAATCCAAGAAATGTTATGCCTGGCAGATGTGAATGTTACTAAAATAATGTATTTGTTCAAGTAATAATGAAGATTCAGCTTTCCATAGTTAAGGACGCAGAAAAATGAAGCAATGGTAACCATGTATTTTAGGCTTTAAATAATGCTGACATAAAGGGATACATATTTTCCTAATAATGCACATTATTATTATCACATACTATGAGCTAAAATAATGGTAATTGTTTTTAATACACAAATAAATAAAAGTCTTCCTCTTTATGTTCCTAAAATAATTGTATTCTTTTGTAGATATAAAACTAATGAACTCCTTGTCATAAGTGACAGCCAAAGCTGCCACCCCACCCACCAATGTTTATATCTGGTGCATGAATTTCTCGCCTGCCCTTCCCTTCCTCCTCACTTTAGTAATGCCCTAATCTACCGTCCGTCTGATTGTACCCCTTGAAAACAAGGTGAGAACACATGACATGATGTTGCCACATTTCTCATAGAAATTAAACTTTGCATGTCATTTCAACATTAAATTGTGTCTAAATTCATTCAAATTAAGGTGAAAAGGCATTACAGCATTGTTTATAGAATGTTTGCTTGACAGTAAAACATAGCTCGTGCATTTGATGTTGAACACTGATCTTCAGCCTGAGGACAGTTAGCTAGCCGGGATCTCCTCTTTCTTCTTCTATCACCTGTGCTAAGCGAGCTTATCTTTTACATTACTTGATGCAATATGTTATGTGAGTTGTCTGCCCCCCCCCCCCCCCCCCTGCTTGTTTTCCCTGTGTAAGGACATAAGAAATAAACAGTCCAGGGATATTTGAGTGGGTGACATCATCACAATGACATAACACTGCTACTGAAGGCAGGTGAGTGACTCACATCAAATCTTTCATTTAAATATTCCAGTGTTCAAAAACGTTTGCACAGGCCATAATGAACCATTTATGTCAACATGTCAGGAAGCTAGATGGTTCCAAATATTTGGCACAATTTTCTTTTTTCTTGGCAAAATGGCTCTTTATTAACAATACTTGTATGGGACATATTTGTTACACTCGTATTGTAGAATCCTCGGTTAATGCATGGACAAAGCAATGCCTTCCACCCGGTATAGTATACTCGTCCTACTGACATCGCTGTGATTTGTTGCTCTGGGTCAATACAATTGGCAATTGTCTTGGACTTCTAAGTTAACAAGTCCTTAGGTTAAGCAATTTCTAACACATGTAGCTTGCTGCATCCCAACAGCCATGAAAAAATAGCAATTACAAGCCACAAAATAATTATAAATCAAATTAGATCATAGTGGTATTAGTCCCATGACAATTTTGATAACATTAATAAACATGTTGAATGCCTAAAACAGTTGAATACCACAAAAGGCACATGGACAGATGTATTACATTTCCTTCTTTGGAGTCTAATAAAATTTAAGAAAAGGCAAAACTCCAGAAAAAGAGCTCTGTATGTATGAACTATCACTCATGCTCTATTTTTGTTTAAATGCACTTCATATTTCTGTGCTAATTGGTGTCTTTTGTATACATAAATCCAAGCTCATCATAAAATTAAGATTTATTTATGCATCCATTGCCAAATGTCATATTGTAAACATACCAAAGATATTATTACATGTGATTGTATCTGTTGTACTTTATTATTATTATTATTATTATTATTATTATTATTATTATTATTATTATTATTATTATTATTATTATTATTATTATTATTATTATTGTAATACTTTTATTACAATAATATATATATATATATATATATGATATGATTTACAGGTATTGTATTCTTTGTGTTATATATTGCAATTTTAAAGAGTTTTGAAATAGTGCTGTGGAGTAATAAGTAGAAGTGACTGAAATATACAAATCCTATCCTCATTCAAATTAATTTTACATTTCATTTTTCAGTTGATTTTTAGAAATGAAACAAATTTTAAAATATTCTATGTATTAAAAACTTAATTATTTGTGTTTGTGAAGCATTAAACCTGGAATAAGTTGTAGCTAATTCCCTTCGAAATTTTGAGTTCTTAGTTAATATGCAATGTGATATTGGAAAGAACCATCCAGATTAACACGTTATTTTCAAAAGTGCAAAATATTAATGGTTTACTGTATATAAAGAGGTAACTCAGTAGTGATCTTTTTTTATGTTTATCAGTTTTAAAAAGTATTGTGATATACTGATATGTAAAGGGTTTATTTTCTGTGGGTCTGTTAATTATGTTTATTTCTTCCTTTAATCATGCTTGGTACCTCAGTTTCCACACAGAAGACTGATTTTGAATCTGAACAGAAAGTAAGCAAAATGTCCTAGAAGAAACTGACCCAAGATTGTTAAAACAACATATTGTTTAATTTATCCCCTTGGGAAATTGGGGCAGAAAGCATTTCATTTTATAATTAAACTTTTAATATAATAGTCCTGAAGTTTTTCGAGACACTTCTGTTATTATTGATTGCTATATAAAGAAAGCTAGGCTTTTGATGAAGCACAGTGGAAGAAAACACAGGGCAACACTCGACAATTGCAATCACCAGGAGTGGTGGGTTAAATCTTCAGAATGACTTAAGGGAGCAGTGATGGGTGAAATTTCTATTCTGTACAGTTTTAAAGCTACACATTTCAGTTTTTGTACACATATTTGGGATGTTATGTGAGACTATTTGCCAGTTTGTTTTGTGTATGTCAATTTGTCTCTGAATTATTGAAAATTTTCTTTAAAAAAATTTGCAAATTTCAAAATGAAATTCACTCTAGTATTTTTTGAAAATGTTTTTCTTCACAAAATTGGAAACTCATATAGAAAAACTTAGTGTATAGGTTTTGTAATATCTCAGCTGTAGGGCAATTTAAAAAAAAATGAACTGCATAGCAAAACTGAAAATTTTTTATAATCACTATATACATATCTTCTATCCCAGAAAGCATCAAGTTAATCCTAAATTCCATGCGTTAGATTTTTTGTCATGCTTTATAAAATGTACAGTAAAAATTTGACCTTTTTGTGTGTAATTTGTGGATGTTATTTTGTTTTGAATGAATAAAAGTACAGCAAAAATTAAAGTGAAGTAAAATAAGTTTAAAGCTTTGCATGCAGTTTAAGCAGACATAGTGACTCAGAGACCTCCTAGAAGTGCCCAGCTTTATAAGTAGCTTATAGTACTTTTTTGTCTAGTCATTTTCACAACTATCCAACTCCTGTTGCTATATACACAACTATTTACATTGTACAAGAACTGTACTAAAATATTTACACTGAAATAACTACCCTATACTGTGCTTATGGTGCAATTTGTTAGTAATTAACATCATAAGAAATTATCCGAAAACACTTTGCAACACAGCACATGGTCACTATACACAAGACACAAACAGGAAGCCATCTTTCAAGTATAGACACTTGAAAAGCCAACAAAATAGAAACAAAGGTTTCTCTGTGCTCCCTACTCATTATGCAGATGGCAGACAAATTGGTGTGTTACATGACATTTACCAGTAAAGTTGTTACTACATGCTGATCATGGTGGCTCAGTGACAAATCGGAAACTAATCTTCATGGAAAGAATCCCACAAAAATTGGCAAAAAGAAAGGTATTTTTTACTTCAGGCAGCACTTTCACTATCTGCCGTGCCCCCTCAGAGTGCAGACCTTTAACCTTACATCAGTCACGCCCTAATTTCGACAGTCATGCAGTATCTGGAAGATACCAATAACTTTTTAAGTACTTTTATTGATTCTGTGAATGTATTTCATTATTTTAACTAGGTTCATTAATTTATTTTTTATTTTCATGATAGTTCAATTTATTTTTAATCCTCATAATATAAGGTACATTAGCATAAACAAAATAAGCAAACAGTGTAGTGTTAACAAAAAAGGCAGCAGATGTTAAAATATAGTATGCAAGAAGAAAACAACTTATTAATCAAAATATAGCATACAAACAGTTTTTACTTATTACAACATAGGATAGTTATTTCTTTTCTCTTTTCTTCGTTTTCCTATTTTACACTATACTTTTTTTCCAACTCCAAATTCTCAAAACACTCATGACATATCATCCTACCATGTTCAAAGCAAAAATACTTTTTACACTTCTTGAGCTGTGTCTTGTCATTCTGGAGGTCCTCTATGGTATAGCAAGCCCATGTGTCACAACCCTTCTTTTCAGAAAGTTTTTGCTCCTTCTTCCTGTGTACCAAAAGTTTCAGGTCAGTATTTTTGGAGCTTCAACTGTAGTTCTCTATGCAGTACTACTGGATACACGTTTCTGCATAAAAGCTCTTCTGATACCAGTTGCTCAAAGTTCTAAAGAATAACCTCCTCTTGTTCATGTCTAGTTCATTTCCAATTGCTACTACTTGAGCATTTGTGCCAGCTATAGTTAGTATCCCTAATAATAGGTTCATCTTTTGTGCCATTTTCCTCTGTCTTCTCTTAACTCGGGTAGCAAATCATCTGCATCAGTATCACTGTCTTCTTCTCATTACTCATCTAGTTGCCCTACATTGACATCGTTGCTTTGTGGTAAACAGAGAGCTAATTCCAAGCTGTTTGGGCTGCTTGGATCATGTGTCTTAATCAACGCAGACATTGTAGAAGGAATGGATGAATTCGGTCGCATGGTCTCTAGTGGATGCAAATGCTGAAATTTGCAGCACATGTTATCCCAATAATGATGGCTTATACATTGTCAGCCAAGAAGGTAATGAGAGCTGTGACCTTTCAAAGTCAAAGCCAAAAAACGGTGCAGGAAAAACGGAGGGCTGACACTTTCTGGATGCACTGCGACTGATGGAGGGTTAAATATGATGTAATTAGAGCAACTTACAGCTACTGTAGTGCTTTAAAATTTCGTACATATGCATTTCAAATCACCTAGCATTTTTTAGGCATGTTTTCACCCTTTACCCTCCTTAAGAATATTTTCACTGTGTAAAGTTCATAGCATCCATATAGTATTTATGCACCCCCTACAGCATACAGTTGATCACACAGGTGACCACACAAACCCACAATCCAATCAACTGAGTATGATGGAGTAATCACTATTATTCTTCCCAATAACTTGCTTTTCCTAAAAGGGACATTACCACAAAGTTTACTTTTCTCAGGAAGAATTGGCACTATGCATCTCCATTCACCCAATGCTCTTCTGGAAGGGATTTTATATGAGCTGCTGTCATAAAATGCACTGCCCAGCATTTTTTCTCATATATATATCATCATGGTGTGGTTTAATAGAGATGTAAAATCAGCTCATTATCAATAAGATTTCCAAAATGTGAAAATTACTGGGGAGAGAGAGTGTGCTCTGAGATACGTTTTTTAATTAGTCAATTTATTTATTTACTTTTAATGCAATGAATCTTTAAAACTGATGTATTATTTTATCATCCATTTCTGTCTTATCAGTCCCTTCCTGTTGGCGACCGTAGGAGGATGTTTATGAATCAGTAGATAGTAAGCCACTTAACAGGATGTTATACAGACCACGTGAGTGAGTTCACTTCTAAGAATAACAAATAACTGATGAATAAGGCTGAGGTATTGGATCTCATGTAGAGGATTCCCATGGATTTTAGCTAGATGAGATGTGTAATAATAACGTTCTTAAGCGAAGTAAAGCTTGCATTAGGAATACCATGTTGCAGCTTTCTTTAAAAAAAGCTGCTTTAAAATAGCATATGGAATTAGAGTAAAGAGCAAATTTGAATGAGTTGAACTACAGTTTAGCCACCTTAGATTTTGAAAAAAGATGATAAGTAGTCTGTACACAGGGCACGTAATTAATCTTTGGCAGGGGTGGGGCACAAAAAGCTCTGACAAATACAAAAACTAAATATTTGTTTCACCACTGTACTGCCATATTAATGGTCTAGAGGAAAAGCCAAATAGCAAATTCAATAGCCAATTTTGCAGCACTTCCTTCCTTGTCAAGTTGCTTAAGCACTTTCAGTTTTTCTTTTAATGTACACGAACTGTGTTTTCATTTGGTTAACATCATAATGCACAGCATAACATATAAACACCTGGTCTCTGTTAATGTATGAATGTAAAGCATAAATTACTGCAGAATGACCGTTTACTAAAGTGAAATAAACTGAACTACCTATGTACCGCCACTATCGCATATGGTTAGCTATGTGCAGGTTAGAAGAGTACCTTGGTGTTGTGTTATGCAAGGTAATCGCAACATTGCCACTTCCTCACATTGCTGTGCTGTGTTACCTTGTAGTTTCTAATCCTGTAGCTGAATTTTGTTTTTCGGATAATCTAAACATTTCCAAATCTGTGTCTACTGTACTAATTTATATACTAAATACTGTATAATAACCAGAACCTGTCACTGCCTCCATTTTTGCCCACACACAGGACATCATGTGCAGTATTGAGAATTAGCATCCCCAGCGATCACTTGGCTGTCACAGGGTTTATGACCAATGAAATGCATTAGGGATGCAACATTCAAAGTAAGAAAAGAAACAATTATAATCGAATGATTGATATAACAAAGTTAACAGCAGTCGTTACCTACAATATAAGCCACCTTACAACTGTAACATTTGAGAATATTTAAGTTATTCCTGAAAATACAAGAGAAATTAAATCTTTAATAATTTAACTAAGATCCTCTGATGACTAGGATCCTTTTATGTGGTGCACATTCTATTAACTGCTCCTGGCTAAAAGTTGGAGGAGCATTTTTGTATGAATCGCCATCACCATTGTAGCATTTATTTTCAGTTGCTTCTTACTCCACTCCCAGCACTCATGAATAATTGATGCCAAAATTGTTTATAAAATTTCTTGAAAACTTTACAGTTGTTGAGCTTTTAAATTCTGTTCAGTATGATATATGAACTAAACAGTAATACAGTGGTTTTACCATTAGAATGCCATATATTTTTAATAATTTAATGTTACCAAAAATGTTCACTAGAAGATCTGTTATAAATTATCATTATTTATTTGTTAACAGTAACTAAAAAGGGATCATTCATTGTAGCACTGGAAAATAATTGTATTGTACACATTATTGTGATAAACCTAATAACAAAAGAAGTAAAATTTCCAGTCTAGGTTATTGAAGTTACACAGAGTACATACACACTATAAATGGCTCTCTCTTGTGCTGTGTCTGATGTTGGTAATTGTTGTTATAGATGATGAAGACTAGAGTAGGTAACCTATTATGCACTGTCCTCAAAGGTTTCATGCATCTGCTTCTTGTCTAAGCACTGTTTTAACCTGCCTTTTCTCACTGTTTTCTAATATAAGTAAAGCTTAATGTATTTCTCAAGAACCTATATAAACTGAATGATCCCTTAATAGTTATTCCAAACTTTAATTTTTCTTTGCAACCTGTAACTGTAAGAGTCATCTAAACATGCTTTTGTAAATCAAATTTACTAGAGAAGAGTATGATTCATACTTTAATCTTTGCCATTACTGTAAATATTAACAAATGAAAACTCAGACCTATGCAGCCATTTGGACTGTTCCAGTTTCAGGTTAGTATTGCCATTTATGTAATTAAGGAAACATTTTAAAAATTGATGACATGTAATACAAATCTGATCATGCAACTATTTTACAGCATAAAAAATACATTATAGTTGAAAGCAAATGTCAGTTTAAAGGTTCCTTATTTTAAATTTTGTTATTTTGTACTAAGACTTTAGTGATCACAACTATGTATCTTCTGTCTAAGAGAGAAATTTGTACAGCTATGTTTATAATACTTATATGTTTGTATAATATTCTATGTTGGGAAAAAAAGTTGACTTGTCTAAGACTTCACTCTTTTGTTTTTTAAACATGAAGATAATATAAAATTATACTGATGCTGTTAAATGTGTTCCATAAATTATGCCTTGACCAAAACTACTCGTACCAAAACTTGCTTATAAGCTCATGAGCTTTTAATTTTTTTCTCCACTTTCTTTTTCCAAAGTGATCAACATACATGGGTTAATTTCTTAATAGTGGCAATTATTTTTTTGTTTAGATACACAACATACATACAACATATTACTGGCCTTTGATGTAATCACCCCCCAGAGATTTGGAACATGTTGGATGCCATTGGCACTACCTAATCTCTGGATGTTGTGAAGGGAGAGCTCGGTTGCTTGGAGAACCTCGTAACTGTGCAGAAGTGGGTCCCACAAAGTGGTTCTTTCATTTTAGGGAAGAGATCATGGTCACAGAGGCTTAGATCTGGAGAATAAGGAGGGTCATAAAACACTTACCAGCCCCAAGGATTGAACAATTCAGTCACAACCACTGCTGCATTTGCCTTTACATTGTCATGCAGAATGATGGGTAAGTTATTCAGGAAGTGTCATCTTTTCTTCCTAGAGCTGCTTGTATATCATTTTGAAAAAATATACAGTAGTGCAGTAGCAGTACCAGTACGACTTTGGGGAATGGTATGTTTTATAATAACATCCCAGTCGCAGACAATGTGCAGCATCTCTTTCACATTGGTTGCGGTCTGCCGAACTATTATTTTTCAGGGTGACCCGTGATGATGTCTCTTGTTTGATTGGCATTTAAGCTGTGATTCATAAGCTGTGGCTTAAGTCACGTCAATAATAAGGATCCACACTCCAGGTTAGTACGAGCTACATCATACCATAGCCATTTTTGATTTTCGGTCAAACCATATGGAACCCAGCCTAGGTGATTTTCTGCACTCTCAGCCGCTTCTTTGGAATTTAAGCACATTGAAGACGCCAATTTGGCATTGTTGGCCAATTCACGTATCATGGCATTCCAATCCCCCAGCACTAATGCATTCATGTTCTGCACATCGTCCTCCATTACTGCAGGATGCCCAGGACAAGGCACGTCTGTCACATTTTGACGTCCTTCTTTGAAAGCTTTGAGCCTCTTAGCTATTTGTATTCAATTTTGAACCAGCACTTGTTCAAAACTGCATTATTGCAATTGTTGCTGCACACGTGCATGGATTGGGGGGATGAGTTAATTTATTCTGAGGAAGGGTGGCCATCTAACCTATCTCTAGTATAAATTATATTGCCTAGTTCCATTTCAGGACATCGTTATTGCATTTTTGCCATTATTAAAAGTCAACCCATGTATTTAAGTTCTAGAGTGTTTTTTTACAAATGGATTGCTCTAAAATGCGAAAAACAGAGTTGCTGTAAGAAAAATATACTGTCCATATTGCATGCACATGATCAAGCATGTTGACCAAAACTGCTTCACCTGGTAATATTCATAGTTTTACTAGTTTGCTCATTGTCTGCCATACACATGAGGTGGAGATTGCTCATCAACTGAAGTAATTGTAGATGGATCAGCTATTTTTTTAAAAGGGATTCTATTGTGTATATATTTTACCCATACATCTGCCAGAAAATAAAAATGATCAAAAACATATTAGTTCATAGGGTGTATTGATTTCGAACTCTGGTAGCAAAAGAAATGTATCAGCTGCACTCTGTAAACATATTTATGTGAATGACTGTCAGAAAGAAACAATGTACATATTGTGTACAGCCAGGTTAAACAAAAAGGAATTACAGATTAATTATATTTTCAAATATAACAGTCTAAACTGCAGATGGACACAAAATTAATCATCAAATGCAGTGAGAATGAAATACTTAACTTCATTCTTCAAAGTGTTTTGAGTTGAGAGCGAAACATATTAGTGCATCTCTTGTATCAGTATGTCATTAGAAATTTATAGTAATTCAAAAATATGCTTTGGCGAGATAGCAAGTAATATTTTCATATTTGTGACCAAATATAAAGAGCAAATTTGGTATTTCCCATTATAAACTTTTAAGTAGTGGAATATTTGTTAGGATTTCATTTTGTTTGTAAGATGCACTTAGAAAGCTGTTGTACAATATAAACACCCTTTCCTTCATCTTCTTGCTCAAAGGTGTAAAAGACAATAACAGAATATTGAAATTAATGACTCATTGAGCTTGAAGATATCTTAAACATACTTATTAGCAACGTCTGTCAAAACTAACTTCCTGTGATATAATCATATCCTTATTGTGTATGGGAATATACAGGGAATTGTCTTAAGAGTAAAAAATAATGTTTCTACCCAACAAACTTTCCCTGCTTTTAAAAAATATTTGCAAATGTATTTGTTTTCTTAGTGCCATCAGTGCTTTAATGAGCTAGATTACATCAAATAGTTTCAAAATGTCTTTATTACTGTCTCTACCACATATCTAGGAGGTATGGGAAGTATTTTATTGCATCCAAATGTTTGATGTCAGATTTGACCAGATATACATGTTTTGAGGCCCTTGAATAAAACAAAACATTTGTATAAAAGAAATGTGAGAAAAAGAAAAGCTTAACTCAAAAACAAAATGTTTGATGAGTATCAAACTTGGTATTTAGGTTCGGTATCTTCCAAAGGAATGACAGATTTGAAAGAAAATCCCTCCATTGCATACCCTTTACGTGGAAAAATGTTGAAGAGAGCAATAGCAGTAATATCAATATCATTGTGAAAAATATTGGAGAGCAAGAGGATTAATGACTTCATTGTCAGAAATCCAGCATTAGCTAACAACAACATGGAAAAATGTTCAATGTTTTTTATTTTCTCAAAAATGTGTGTAAAATTACATGCCTATGTATATAGGATTAGTGATGGGATGATAACACTTTCTCAATAGTCAATTCCAATTAAAAAAAATACCCTAGCACAACAGCACTTTGCAGGCTAAGGCTTACCACCCGGCTGCTGTGTCCCCCACCTCTGCCCACTATAGGCATCATGAGAGGTGCAAAACTGAATGATGGGATGTAGTCAGTGTCCTGAGCCCTCCCAGCTGGGTATTTGGCTTTCATGACCTAGGGTCGCCACTTATCTATCAAGTAGCTCCTTAATTGGCCCCTCTGGGACCTAACTAGGCTGAGTGCACCACATGGCAGACCTACCAGCAGAGGAAAAATCCCCACACCGGTACTGGGAATCGAACCTGCGTCCTCCACATCAGAGGCAGGCACGCTACTACTGCACTATGGAGGCAGTCAGTCGATGCCAAAGCACTGATACTCAGTACTCAACATTCGATACTCACTGTATAAAAACTGTGAAGGTGGTAAAGTTGTTCAGTGAATTATGGAATTATGTTTTCATTAATAGTTTTCTATGTATAAGAGTATATAACCAATTTTGTTTTTGCTCATCATTTTCAGATGTGGCATTATGTTCTGACAGTGAAGAGAAACTTGTACATTGCTTTTTTGACAGAGATTCTGTTAACTACATTTGGTGTATAAATGTAAACCTCCTTTGAATTTGTTGTATTGTGTGATTTACCATTGTGCAAAAATGTTTTTCTGCATGTTTTAAGCATTGCTGTTATTAGTACTGTCTACTTTAAAAGAGTTCCTTACTTCACTTATGTTTTATTCAATATCACTATTGTACATTGGTAAAACAAAATATTTATTGAAATTAGTCATACAATACAACTGTGAGCTATACTTGTGACCCAAATTTGATTTGCGAAACACAAACTAACAGATGAAAGGAAAAACAAAATATTTCCATCTGGTCTATTATCTCACATCTTAAGTTCCGATTTGTTTCTGCTGGATTCATGGATTTGAGTCACCAGAGTAGGTAAAAGTAATGGCTGAGAGTAAGTCGCCAAACCAGGCTATTTCAGAAATGTGATTTAGCACATCAGCTAAACTGCAGTGATGATGAGCTTGTAGTGTCATGCTTTTTGATTGTATCTCACTAGTTTTGAATGTTTAAGTCTGCCATAGTGTTGTTACTATTTACCTTAAGCATATAAATATAATAACTCTCCCTTAGCATAAAGACAGTATGTTTACAGCTAACTAATCTAACTGCACAGCCTGTGAAATAGGCTGTCTTGATAAATGATCTATTATTGGATTCTCAACAGGAATCTGATAAAATAGAATATTAAATAGTTACCCTTTTCATACAGTTTTCTTTCACCGTGTGTTTCCATAATAAGCACAGATGGTTTAAGGATGGTAGGTGAACTTAGGTAACATTTTTCTACCAGACAGTTCGGGGTTAACACAACACTGTGCATTGCTACAGTTAATAATGTTTGATATGGGATATAAATAGAGCAGGCTTTGGAGTGCATTCCATAAAAAATGAATTTCAGAACATTTTTATGCATCAAATTTTACTCTGTGTAAATTTCTTATAATGGATATGTTAAAAAAATCATATCTACATAAAATGAAAATAATATTAGATCAGGTATTATACCATTAAAAGAGCAGTCAACTACTGCTCATGATATCTCTGTAAGTGCACAAACTGCAACTGGCAATTCCACGTTGGCCTTCATTGTTACAATTCAGATACTCGTCTCACAATTACTCTCTAGTGGATACCAGGTTTGTTTTTACAGACCATGTGGGTGTTCCTGGCAACAAGGAGGCAGATGCAGCTAGTAAGTCTGCATGTCGCCTGCCAAAGTTCTGCGCCTGATATAGATGTGCAGCAATACTTCTGTTGCCATCTCTTTGCTGTCTGGCAGTAGTTTTGGGTAACGTTAGCTGGCGCTCAATTGCAGGCAATAAAGGACACTGTACAACCCTGGCTGTTCTCTTGCTGGGATCCCAGGTGGAAAAAGGTGCTTTTAACCCGCTTGAGGATAGGTTATGCATGGGCCACCCATGGACACCTTTTACATGTGACACGGTGCCTATCTGTGCCATGTGCTGCATTCCACTCTCTGTAGCGCGTGTTATTGTCTGCAATATGCTTACACTGCACTCAGTTTTAGGCAACAACCCAGTAGCTGTAAATGCAGTGCTGAGGTTTGCCACTAATGTTGGATTTGGCAAGCAAGTTTAACTTGTGTTTTATTTTGGAACATTTTAGCCTTTTAGGGTGTTTTACTTTTTTAACGTTTGAACGATTTAACTTTTTTCCCATCAGTTTTTAAGTTTTAACTGTTTTAATTTTTAGTTGTTTTAACTTTCACTTTTTAGCTTCTTAAGGGTAAGGCTTCACAGGTTGTGACTTCGGGCCTTAATGAACTAGTTCTCGACTAACTCATTCCAGGTGTCTTTAGCACAATATAGCGCCATCGTTTTGCATTTGTATTCCACTGCATTAGATTATTGTATAAGACCAATATAGCATACCACAGAAATATTTGCATATGTTTTGGCAACAGTCTTTGTACAGGATTTGTGTTTAGAAGTATTTCAAGCATTAAAGCACTGATGACCACACATGTTGCAAATCTGAAGACCTGGCTTCATTTCGTTAAATGTACATTTCAGAAAATAATCTTATTTGTTCTCAAGTTGGTTCAACTGTATCAAAATATTTTGAAATTGTTGTAAAAATCTTTTACAGTGTAAAAGTAAGAGTAAGTAAATTCTGGTGCACATATTTCATTAAATTGCTTTCTTAGGAATCATCTAGTAAATAAATTTTAAATACATGCATTTGTATGGAAAACTATTTGAGGCAGTGAGTATATATTTTAAAATAAATTCTAACATATAAATATTCCCTTTATTAAATACGAGCAAAAGTCTACATTGGCTTGTAATCAATCAGAATAATGTTACATCTTGCTACATCGGAGATGAGTAGTTACAGTGCAGTTGTCACTTAGAAACTTTCTCACCTAAATATTTACATGATTGTGAATAATTCTTGTTATTTTTAAAAAGGTTTTAGTTTAGCATCCTAAATTGTTTTGCGGATGTTTTCATTATGAGAAGATCTAAAGAACTGTACCTATTAAATAGAGATTCAAATTATTGAAATACTTAAGAGAGAGTAAAGAGATCTTAGTGCTTCTCATTGGAAATTTCGCTTACATTTTATATAAAAGCATTTCACATTGGTAGTGTGTATCAATGGGATTTAAAGTTTATTTGTAAGAATAGCAGTTACATTTAGAAAAGCTGAAACATAGTCACTTTTTAGTCTCACTTCATAAGCTTTGGACTGCAAAAAAGAATCCATATGGGACATTTTATTGAATGCATCTGTGTAGTGTACATAAATTCTAGCGTATATTTAATTATTTTGGATTATTCAGCTAAAAATGAGATTGCTGATACACAAAAACAATAGGCAGTGTACTTTAATTAACAGAAAATATTGTAAACATTCTAGTACACATACTGAATTCTAAAAGTACATAGCTTCATTAAAGATTACCCAGACTGAGATTGTAATTAAAGAATCTCTTGAAAGTGTATGCTTACATTTTAAACAAAAGAGGGACATTTGTCTGTATAAATAATTGTAAATTTAAGCTTTTTTAATAAAAAAATTAAAGATTGGCTTCCCAACACTTGATTAAGAGAGCTTAATAGAACAGGCATTGAACTGAAAACGTTTTTACTGGCCCAGTTGTAAAATGTTGTAAGATGCCCAAACAGTAGGATGTTTTACCTTATTAAATAATATGCTTGTTAGGTAAGTGTCTTATTCACAATGCTAACTTACAGAAATCATGTCGGTGATCCCACTTTTCCCACTGTGATGCTCTTTAAAGGGATTTGGGGACCACCAGCAAAAGTTGATAACACTGGATAGTACTGGCTAATTGGTAAGCTTTTTAAAAGGTATTAAATATTCTATGCTGATTCTTTTATATTAATATTTTTATACCACATGTTTAGAAAAATTCTGATGCTTTCATGAAATTGTACTTTTTACATTTATCAATTACAATGTTTGTAATGCCTGTTTGTATCGACCCATTGCTTCCTGGATACAAAGCACTTGTGAAATGTGCAGCATATTTAAACATTATAGTTATCTGTTTTAGCCATTTTGCACTATTTCTGCTTAAGAATGAAAATTATTTGTGGTAAAAATCTCTTGGATTGCATAACTAGGGAACGAACCTTCATACAGAGAACGTAAAGTTGCGGCGTTTGGACTGTAGCAAGTGGTAGGGGATCAGTGTGTCACATGATCACAACACAGAGGAGGTCAGGTACAGATGACGCATGAATGTTGCAGGTAATGTTGTTGCATAACTTAAATTCGATACTGTCACCATTTACAGTAAAATATTCACTCCGAAACTCTTGTACAAGTTCAGCAATACGTGGATATTTATATATTTGTGCTGCAGGCATTTTACTTTGTGGAACTAGCGAACATATTCGAGAGACACTTTGTGCTGTCACTGTACTGGGGCAATGTCATGCTCTGTCCATATGGCAGGTAACTTGTGACTGCCTCATTTCGTGATAGCTGTATAAAGGTTCGAGGCCTACTAATAACACTCCAATGCCCATATTATATTAAAATGTGTATTGTGAAGCAAGAAAAGAATGGCATAATGGATTGTGATGTACATGATCATGCAAAATTTTGTGAAGTTGAGATCAAATTACACCAGTGTCCTTATTCTCAATTGTGAGAATGTAAAAGACATAAATAAATGCTTCTCAGCTCTTTTTCCTATTTTTTATCTTGCAGAAAATAAATTTAATTTTTAAGCATTTCAGGAAAAAATAGTGATTTATATTTTTAGCTGAAAAAATTTACCAATCTTCCTTGACCCCAAGCTTTTAATAGAAAATTGACATTCGCTGCCCTGCAACTACACACACTTTTTTAAATGTAAAAGAATAAGCCTCTATTTACTTGAACATAAGACCCCCTTGATTATAATATCTGCTAGGTTTTGCAGACAAATTTTAGAAAACAATATATGTAAGCAAGTGTTAGATATGGTAATTTGAGACAGGCTGTAATTTCTGGAAAAACAGTTTTTTAAAATTTCTTTGTTGCTCTATGTATAGATGGTTTGCCAAGGTTAATGTTTGCAAAGAATGGAGAGGGGAATTAGACATTGACCTTCACTGTGTAGTAGTTTCAACCCTTCTACCTGCTTTTTTCTTCTAGTAAAATAAGGCTTTTGGTGACAAAAGCAGCAACTTTATTGAAAGTGAGTTTCTCTTGTACCTGTCCAGTGGTAACATGAATTCATGAAAAAGCTTCATTATATCTAAAGCTAGATGTTTTGGAATTCACTGAAATGAATGGCGGGTCAAGAGTATTTGGTACAACCAAACATTATTCGTTCCTGGAGAAATCAGAGAGATAAATTTAAAGCTGCAAGAAAAGGAACTCAATTTTTTCATGGTCCTAAGAAAGGACATCATGCTGCAGTGGATGATGCAGTGATGGAGTGGATAGAAGAGAAGAGATTAAGGACTAAATTAACCTGTGAAATGATGAAAGGGCAACGAAGTAGCAAGGCAACATGCAAGTAATAACAATAGTTAGTGTTTAATAAAACATAGGTATTAAATTTATAGTTCAGTAATACATTTCTTACTTTAATTTTCTGAAATACCCAATTGTAAGAGCCCCCCAATTTTTCGGCTACAATCACATTAAAAAGAGGTGGTCTTATTTTCGAGAAAACACAGTATATGTTTTCTAAAAAGAAAGTGTTTTAAATTGGTACTACAAAAGAAGGATATCTTGCCTGTAGTTCATATCTGCAGTGCAGTAACCAAGAGAATGAGAGGGTCGCAAGTAGTTCTGTCATTGTCTTCACAGTAAAAAGTATTTTCTCAAAAACAGATAGCTTATATTTTTGCATATATAATTATTTTTTGAAAGTAGTTTTTGCTTGGATGTATTCATTTCAGAACCCATGCTTATTAGGGATTTTTTGGAGGGGAGGACACTTAGTTTTATATATTCGCTTTGCAATTATACCTACAGTTTTGTTACAACCTCTATATTGTTCAACACACCATTGTCCTTTCCCACTTCAGGATATCCTCCTTTAAAAATATGACCTAGGAATTCTAACCAGATGCATCCATACTAAGTTATTTAATTAGTTGAGCTTATTTCCTGGTTTGACCATTGAGAGGCATGGCATTATCTGTATGCTGGTAGTGTTTATCTGGATTAATGAGAGGTGGATTTTTACCTAGAATTAGCAAATATTCTCATTTCAAAGTTTGTTTATAAACAAACTTACTGAACAAATTTGATGTTTCATCCACTTACTTTTTCTATGCCCTTTTCTACAAATAGTTCTTACAAAAGCTTTTTCTTCTATCTGGTTTATGTTAATTGAGATAAAGATGTTCAGAAATGGTTTTATTACTCATTACAAATACACTAGGCTTAGTTACAATCAAATCTTTCAAAATTAGATCTCTATGTGATGCTTTGTAATTCTATTGTGTTTGTATGACCCTGAGGACAAAGTGAATAGCAACTGAACACTTGAAAAAAATATTGGAATTTGAAAAGAATTAACATAAATAGCATCCTTAGACATCTAAATTTTTTATACAGTGAGATTTTGTTCTATCTCTTATGGCATACCAACTATACAAAAGTCAGGATGTGATGCAACACATGAGATGCACCAAATACAAACAGATGGATAAATCTGCAGTTGTGCACCATTTTTGGACTTCCAATCACAATATTATGCTGAACACAAAGCTTTTAAAAGCTACAAGATACGCTACAGAGTTGGATATCTGGGAGAAAATTCATATCGTAAAAAACAAACTCTGCATAATGAACTTTTATTTGCCACCAGCAAACCCAAGTTCCATCAGCCCACTGCTAGATGTCAACCCAGTCAACCACATCTCAAACAACATCTATGAGAACCAGCCAAGCAATTCTGATGATGAAGTTTAAGCTCTTGAAACTGGTCAAGATTAATTACATCTAAGTAATGTTAAGTGTTTCAACACCAACTTGATTTTCATTGTAATCTTTGTCTTTGTTTCTGAGGCCAAAAGCTGTCTGCTCAGCTTGCGTCTTTGTCAACAGAGATAAGGGAAATACTCCAAGTTTCTGCTAAGATGTGCATGGCATATGCTCATTATAATTATGTAAAACTCACCTGAATTTCACTCAAATTTAATACGTATATTAGCAAATTACATATGAATGCATTACGTGTAAATAAGGTTCTATTAACACATTTCTAAATTACATTTTGCTGGGACCTACAAAAATTTACATATAAAAGGAATTACTTAGAACTGGCTTACGTATAAAGCAGGTTCAACTGTATTACTACAAGTTCTTCATTTGTTTTACACTCTGAAGTTACTAGTCTTTTAACACCTTTGATGCTACTACACAACATTGCAGAGTGTTGGGACACCCAGTTTGGAAAGCCCTGCCTTAAAGAATACCATAGAAACATGAATTTCATAATTTATACAAAATAAAATTGACCATAATTTTTGTTAAGTTTATGTTTCCAAGTAGATACCTACGTTAAATATGGTGAACATTACTTAGACTTTTTATAATGACATTTAAGTAAATTACATTGATAAGCTTTATGAATACCACGGATGAATTCATATTTGGTTTATTTCATTTTTACCATACATCTAATACTTTTCTTCATACACAAAAACACTATAAGAGTGTTAATGATACAATCTGTAAGGTATACATTTAGCTTGTGGTTGAGCATGAACAGAATCGTAGCACTGTTACTTTCGTGGGTGAATTTTTGTACCTAACAGTCAGACCAGATAAGAGACCTGTGTTTTTAGGCTATCCTTAACAGTAGTATATGCCTGCATGTTAGGCCACCTTTTATGTTTAGTGTGCTACAGAAGCAGATATAGACGCCCTCAACCTGCCAATCTGCTTTCCTTCAACAGCATGGTATATACTTGGTTGCTTTGCTATTAATTCACTATAGGTACTTACCATTAGCTTTATCATGAGTGTGTCAAGAGTTAAATGTACGTAAGGTGTACAATAGGTGTTATCCTTTATCATGTGTGCAATGTTCAAATAGTGCTTCATTTTGCATCCTGTAATGTGAAAGGTGGCCGCCTCCGTAGCACAGTTGGTAGCACGCTTGCCTCTGGCGTGGAGGACCCGGGTTCGATCCCCGGTACGAGCATGGGATTTTATCCCCTCTGGGAGGTCTGGCACGGGGTGCACTCACCCTTGTTAGGTCCTGGAGAGACCAATTGAGGAGCTACTTGATGGAGAAAAAGCGGCGACCACATAACTGGCCGGGAGGGCTCAGGGTGCTGACCATGTCCCACCCTCTAGCACTGCACCTTACCAATGATGCCTGTAGTGGGCAGAGGTAGGGGACGCAGCAGCTGGGCAGTAGGCCTTGGCCCTTCATGGGCTGTCGCACCAGAATTTAACAAAAAATGTGAAAGCTGCCCTTTTTATGGTAGATCAGTATTTTTCTAAAAGCTTAAGTTTTGGTAGGGTTTGTGCAATTACCTCTGGTGGGACTATGGTTGATTTTGATTTAGCTGCAAGAACTAATCCAAAAATTTCTGTACATGAATGTAAGTGACAAAATGAGCTAAAAGCTCTATTTGTGGCATGGAGTACCTAACTATATTGAACCATTACCATATATATTGTCTAAGAAATTTCAGTTCCTGAAGAATACTTAGGAGGGGGGCTCTAGTTTTTACTATTTTTATGTAAATTAAGGCACCCTTTTCTGTGCAAAGTATTCAGACTTTAATTTTGGCCTTAAATATCATTTGAAACTTTCTATGTAGTATGTACAAATTATTGATGTTTAGGTAAAAGGAATTCCATAAAAGGTTAACCTTTAAGAAACAAAAAAATTGAATTATCTATTTTAGAGCTGCTTTGGAATGAACTTATATAAATTGCTACTATTCCCACTAACGTAGCATCTCAAAATTATTGATAATATTTTGCTAATTGTAAAATTCAGCAGGGAGCTAAATAAAAACTTTTAAGTAAATGCTGATTTATATACATATATATACTTTCTTGCAACCTGTTTCAATTAATATATTTCCAATCCATTTTCGTCTTCAGGCATGTAAAGTACATTTCACAAGAGGCATTTGTTGCAATCCAGATTTTAATCAAAGAATACTTTATTTGATTTTTCCAATTAAAAAGCGTGCCAATTACCAGACTAAGAACAGCAATTCAAAAGGAATCAGGAAAATGAGAAACAATCCAAATACATTTTTCCTATACTGTATATAAAGCAGATGCTGTTCGCTCTTGATTCCATTTGATAAGGCTGTTAGGTTGTATTTCTATTATGTATGTAGAACAGATATTATATATATTTCGTAGTTAATGTGTTGTTTTTGTTTTTGTTGTAAATAAATGTGCAATAATAAGCATTTATTGCTATGTTTTCATGTGTTCTTTTCTTTTTGCAAGTGCTATACACACCTGATTGCAAGTTTTAAATGTATTTCAATGTTCCTCAGATGTATTAACAATTTTTATCCATTCACACCAGCTAAGATGAATTTCCCAAAATTTTGTGCTCTATTATTTGAATTAGTATTCATGAAACATCCTTGTATAACGTTTCCCTTAGAATGTTTCAACAAGAGCGTTTGAATGCCTAGCACCATCATCCTCCTGCTCTTGCTCCTCCTCCTCCTTCTCCTCCTCCTCCTCCTCCTCCTCCTTCTTCTTCTTCTTCTTCTTCTTCTTCTTCTTCTTCTTCTTCTTCTTCTTCTTCTTCTTCTTCTCTTTCTTTCTTTCTCTCGATAAGTGTTATGCAGATAAACCTGTGTGACATTTTGTACTATCAAATATGGGCATCGCAAAAACATGGCTATCCCTTAGAAATTAATAAATTTAATGTGTAGTCAACTACTGACTATTAGATTATTTTAATTTTGATGCAAAGAACAATCTTTCCTCAGTATACTCAATTGTGTCATAGCACCTATATTACAATTGAGCTCATCAGTGATGTTACACACATTTTTAATGTAAATATGGAATGCATTATTTTCAATTAGTAGCTATATACCTTTACATAATTATATTACAGGTATTCTGTTTTCAATCTCTGTCGGTAAGAATTCTTATGGATTGTACAAATTTGTACAAAAATTAAATCTTATAACTACTTTTGTAGCGTGAAACCTCTGTTCATGGCAGTAAATTAAACATTTATAGTTGTCAGTATGGAATTATTTTTGAAGGCAATAATTAGGTTTCCAAATGTGCACCTCTTATGTAATTGCAGAGCCTATATCGGTGGTGGTGAGCCGTTGCCTTTAAAGATTTTCAATCTCTCCATTGGCTTACACAATAAGATCCTCCGCTGATGTTACAGAAGGACCAATCCATTGATTTGAATTTGCGATGTTTGTGATTCTGTACATTTACATCAAAATATGCTGGAGCCCAAGTTGGCCATGTCCTGGTACGTGTCACACTGCTGCTAAAAGCGTTGCTATACTGGAAACTACACAAGTAATGCAGTAGAATGTGCACCAAGGACTCTATGGAGGGATGTAGTGTGCGTGTGCAGTAATGTTATGCTCAGATCATTCATTTCTGTGCACGGATGGCTAAATCTATTAAGATACCAATATTGTGACCACTTCCGTAGCACAGCGGTAGCGCGCTTGCCTCTGGCACGGAGGATCCGGGTTTGATCCCTGGTGCCAACATGGGGATTTTTCCCCCTCTGGAGGTCTGGCACCGGTTGCATTCAGTCTCGTTAGGTCCCAGGGGGGCCAATTGAGGACGTACTTGATGGAGAGTAGCGACCCCTGGTCGAGAAGGCCGCATAACTAGCCGGGAGAGCTCGGGTTGCTGACCACGTCCCACCCTCCAGTACTGCACTCCACCAGTGGCGCCTGTAGTGGGCAGAGGTGTGGGATGCAGCGGCTGGGCGGCAAGCCTTGGCCCTTCAAGGGCTGTTGCGATAGGATTTACTTTTTTATATATAAAATATATATATTATATATATAATATTGAAAAATATTACTATGAAAAATAAAAAAATAAAAAATGGGAACTACCAAACATTCAAACAGTAATTCATGAGTATCCTCGGAAAACAGCAGTTGCAACCTTCAGGTTGATTACAGGACATGATTGTCTTGCAAAACATTTAAACAGAATTGGGATATATTCACCACTCTGTCCTCTATGTGATCTGCAAGAGGAAATGGATCGAGACCACCTTCAAATATGCCCGGCCACTTCTAATGCCCCATC
This sequence comes from Tenodera sinensis, assembly GCA_030765045.1. NCBI lineage: Eukaryota > Metazoa > Arthropoda > Insecta > Mantodea > Mantidae > Tenodera > Tenodera sinensis. The sequence continues at coordinate 155,562,691 of CM060965.1, forward strand.
CATCAGTGAAAAATATTGGAGAGCAAGAGGATTAATGACTTCATTGTCAGAAATCCAGCATTAGCTAACAACAATGTATGTAACCGCTAATTTCTAAAATTGCCTGAGTAATCACCGCAAAATTCGATATGTATATGTATTTTTTCATGGAGGTTTTTACACTATCCATTTTACTATGCAACGTATTACATTCATATGCTTTTCTCTACTCGATTGTCGATTGGCTCAATTGGTTAGACGCTGACCTACTAATCCCAAGCTTGCGGGTTCAAATCCGGTCCATATCAATGGCTTTTAAGTGTGTTTAAAAACGATAGCTCCATGTCAGTAGACTTACTGGCATGTAAAAGTACTCCTGCGGGACAAAATTCCGGCACACCGGCGACGCTAATGTGATCCTGGCAATTGACAGCGTCGTTAAACAACAAAAACAATACTACCACATTCACATATCTTTCTATACACGCTCAACCTACAATACGTACAATTGTCTGTGATTGAAATAGAAATACAACGTATTACATTCATATAATTTTCTCTACTCACTTTTCTTTTACGAAAGACAACCACACTTCTTTATTTATTTACCCTTCAACATACAATTCACACAATTTTCTATATAATTGAAACAGAAATGCAACATCTTGCATTCACACAGCTCTCTCTGCTTGCTTTTCTTCCTGCAGTATTTGGGGTTGTTCAACAGTGCTCTTGCATAGTGTCTTCGGGGAGTTTTTATTTATTTCGTAGTCGCCTTACGGTCGGGGGAATCGGCGTGCTGACCCCCGCCACCCCCAACCTGCACTCATACGTGGCCTGTGTTCTTTATATCATACTAAGAATTTTGATTAATTCTTTGTTTAAGCATATTAAGTATTATTTAAATGTCATGTCTCCAAAGAAACACGCGGCTATTGGGCAAGGGCAACCTAAGTCTAGAAGTAGTAGGGATAAAATGGTCAAACCACTGGCAAGGCTGGTAGTTCAGCTAAAGCGCGTCTCACCCTTAAAAGACAGTACACGTTAAATGGAGCGCAGTGTTGCAACATGTACTAGTTGCGAATCTTTATCCGCGAGCGACTCGAGGTGGCCTGAGTCCTGTACTTAGTCCTTCAATTGCTGCTTGACGAGACGGGCACTTTTAACTTTGGTATCCCTCCACGCCTTTGTTACTGTATGACCTAAATTTACAAATGACTCGTCTGTATAAACAATTGATTTCCCCTGGTCCCTAAACCTTTTACGTCTTTTAGATATTTATGTCGCCATCTGATGATATCGATATCGTCTCTTTCTATTAATATGCACTTGTTACCCTTTCTTTCATATTCGAACCCCAAATCAGAGTGGCCCTTGAGAAATTTGGTAGGGTCTCATCACTGTTGAACTGTGACAAAATTATATTCAACGTGGGTGGAATATTTGCAAACTGTAAAGAATGAACAATTCGCCGCACTCCACCTTGCACTATTCAATCATATTGCGTTAACCTAGCGTTTTGTGTAGTCCCGCCCTTTTTGCTTTCTTTTTCGATGGCGTTCTTAGAGGTCCTTTCATTAGTTCCTTTTTAATCATACACACTACTGCTTCTGAACACCCGATAGCCTTAGCTGTTTCTTTTCCCGCCTTATTTACACACATTTTACTTCAAAAATAATCTAACACATTCATAATTATTTGGCGTTCCTTACTTCTTAATTTACCAACATATCGTCTCTTCCTAGCTTCCCCCTCCATAACTACAAATATTTACAAAAATATTAAACAAATAACGCAATAACAGCTCACAGTTACACACACGGCTTCTTTCGAACTAATGTTAGTGCTGCTCCTTATACTATCTTCTGTGTCAGGCCTGACGCTGAATAGATGAATACCTTTTGTTTGCCTTACTGGATAAAAGAAGGAGGTTACTGCCTTTTGGTTTATTTTAAAAACTTTCTCCAACCTTCCTCAACATTTGTTCTCGCTGGTTCCCTGATGTAAACTCAATAACAAAAAAGTTTCACACTGCGTAACTTTTGCAGTGCACAGATATAAAATTTTCCGAAAACATTTAATTTAAAAAATTATAACACTTAACTGGGTAAACATAGAGAATTCAAAGTAGGCAGGTAGTAGCACTATGGTTTACTCTACCTAAGAAAAAAATATAGATGCATTCTAGCAGTTAGTTTGTTAGTTAGTGCGTGATGAGTATAGAAACAGCAAATATCGGACTTCTATTGAAAAAAACGCTTTCTGAAGAAATTTGGACCTATAGAAATGTATAATGACTCTGAAAAGGATATAACCTGATAGAGAAAAAAATTCTGCATAGGATAATGTGTTCAAACCTGAAATTTATAACAAATGAATATTTATACCATGCTATTAGTAATCTGGCAACAGCGCGAGGGTAGAAAAGGACGCGGCTAATGGCAACTTGTATGCGCTAGATAGAGACAGAGATGTCCCATTTAACTCCATACTGTCTTCTAAGAGTGGAACGCTATATAGTTAATAATAGAATACGAGAAACAAATAATTTCTGAGGAATCAATAGACCATCCTGACAGAATTATAACAGTATTGTGTCTATTAATTTAGGTGATATACAACCTGATTGATATTGCTGTTCCGCCATTTTACCAAAATCATGTTCTTTCTATGTCTAATATCTTTAAACGGTCAATTCTTGTATATATGTATATTTCACGTATCTCAGAAACGGCTCTAACGATTTGGATAAAATTTTATACTCAGGTAAGGTTTTGCTTTTTGCTGTATAGGTGTTTTTTCCTGCAAAAAAGAGCGATTTTACACAAAAAACATTTTTTTATTCCCTCTTCTACAAATAATTCATACCATTTTCTGTATGTTTGAAATAGAAATGCTACATGTTACATCCACACAGTTTTCTCTACTCACTCTTCTACAAACAATTTTCCTGAAAAAAAAACACTATCTTACGCAAAAAAAGAACATTTTCCCCCCTCTTCTGCAAATGTCATACAATGTTTTGTATGTTTCAAATAGAAATTCTGTGCTTTACATTCACACTGTTTTCTCTGCTCATTTTAGGTAACACATTCACACCTCTTTCTCTACCAGTCTTCTACAAGCAATCCATATCATCTAATATATAGATATAATACACAAAATGAATGTATATATGCATGTAACCGTTAATCTCGAAAAACGCTTGAACGATCACCGCGAAATTCGGCACGTATATATGGAACTTTCAATGGACAAGGTTTTTATTCTATCCATTTTACTATACAATATATTACTTTCATATGTTTTTCTCTACTCGTTTTTCTTTTACGTAACATATCCGTATATCCTTCTCCACTTGCCCTAAAACATACAATTCATACAACTTCCTAAATGTTTGAAATAGAAATGCAACGTATTACATTCACACTATTTTCTCTACTCATTTTGTTTTACGTTACAATCCACACATTATTCTGTACTCGCTCTTCAACATGATATATAGGGGTGTTAGACCTAAATAACAAGGATGGTGATCTAAGTAAGTTAACGTTTTGCTTTTCAAGTTTATCTAAATAGTTATATTCTCCGAAAAAATACACTGTTACAACAACAAAAGAAAAATAAAATAAAGCAAAAAAAAAAAAAAAAAAAAAAAAAAAAAAAAAAAGCCGGTCGTGCTAAACTAATTAACTGATTTACAGCTACATTTAAATATTATAACCAGGGCGAGTCATTTCAATCCGCACGGACGCAGCCCACGAAATACCGGGCAGAGACTGCATTACAAAGCTGCCTGTTATGCGCGTTCAATCAAACGACATACAGTCGCGTTCAGAGTAAACGTGTACCTGTTGATTTTATATGAAGAGCTACAGGATAGTAATTATATTGCACATCAACCCTTTAATTAGCAAGACAGTTTGCTACATATACCGTTCTTCTAATTCCTAATCCGGCTTTCATATCCCTTTGAAGGCACCTTAGCTGAAGCGATTCGAATAGCCGTGATGGTTAAGGCGATGCACAATGAACAACCTGCATTCTGGAGCGGCTGTGTTTAACACAACCAGTGCCTCACCTTGTCCTAATGCTCGTGTGGGATAGGAAAGGTACTGAAATGCCTCGTCCTGATCATAACATACATCACCAAGTTTACAAAACCGAATCGGCGCACTGCACGCACGTTGCCCACTTACCTCTAAAACTCTAAGTCACATTTACGTGGCATTTTTCATTCATTCAATTATTTTATTCACAACATTGTTAATTTAATTGATTTATTTCATATAATGACTTTAGTGCGTCAATTTTTAACGTTCAGAAATATGCTATACATAAGAGACCAACGTAAAACAATCAATAATTGGTTTATTGCTTCAGAACAACAACTATATTTACTCGAAAATAAAACCCCCACGATCTTAAGGCCCGCCCAGTTTTGCGGATGGATTTTAGAAAAAAATGAATGTACGCGAATGTTAGACACGTTAATTTGAGACAGGTTGTAATTCTTGGAAAAGCTGTTCTTCCGATTTCTTTGTTGCTGTACACGAGATGTTTGGCAAAGGACAAGTTTTGCCTTTCACTTGTTTGCGAGAAAGAAGCAGGAAGTTAGACATTGACCTTCACTGGTTAGTAGCTTCTACCCTTCTAGCTGCTTTCTTCTTACCAGTAAAACAAAATCTTTTGTTACAACAGCAGCAACTTTATTGAAATTTAGATTCTCCTGCGCCTGGCTATGTTAGCGGTAACATGAATTCACGAAGAATTTCACTGCAAGTTTTAAGCTAGATATTCCGGAATTCGCTAAAAAAAATGGTGTACGCACAGCAGATCGAGAGTAATTGGTACAACAAAGATGATTCGTTACTAGAGAAATTAATGAGATAAACTTGAAGCCACGAAAAGGAAACTCGATCTTTTTTGACCCTAAGAAAATACGCCATGGTGTAGTGGATGGTGCAGTAATGGAGCGGGGGGAAGAGAAGAGAAGGGTGTGCCGTGAAATGATGGAAATGAAAGGGTGCGAAGTAGCAAAGCAGCATGCAATAACAACGTGTTTAATCAAACATAGGTATTTATAGCGCTTTTCAAATGGAAAGAGTTCTGATCTGCAGCCAATGAGATACGTTTACATGCACAGCGTTGCAAGCTCATTACTCCCACTCTTCATATTTGTTGGCACGCGTCAAGCCCGACTTAAGGGGAAAGCAATATGACAACACAGCAAGACTCCGATTGGTTACCGGCCTGGAGACGCTCAAGGACAAACTCCTTCCCATTTGAAAAGCACAGTAATTCATAGTGTAGCAATACATTTATTTTCATTTTCCGAAACACCCGTTTGTAAGGCCCTTCCAAATGTTCTGCTATAATTCCGTTAAAAAAGGAGGTTCTTATTTTCTGGTAAATACGGTATCTACTGCTAAATTGAAGTTACTTAGGACGGCAGTACAGTCAGAGTGCGGTTTTATTTTCAAAATAACGGTTGCATTATTTTGAGGCAAAGAGCTTGCCATTACCAAGGTGACCTGAGTTGAATCCCAAGGGATTGTATGTGGGATTTTTGGTGGGCAAAAAGGCGTCTGGGTGGGTTTTCCACCGCCATTCATTCCATCAGCTTTCCTTTCATTCATTTCCCCCCTCGTATTGTCATATCTTTCCTCACTCCCAAGCCAGGCTTTGGGCTGATCACCTATCTTGGCTACTCTCACTGATCCAGAGTTTGTCTGCTCCTCGATAGGCATGTGGTGCCAGGCGCCCACTTTTAAGTCATGGACGATGTAGTCCTCCATACGTAGGATTAGCAGGGAAAGAAGAAGAGCTAGCCATAGTTTGAAAATTAGGAATAGCCTTTTGGTAACAGAGCTTAAGAAATGAGCCTGCCAGACAAAGAAAACATTCGGCGCGCAAGGAAGGGAACTTTTCAAAAGGGATAGCTAATACTGAAGAACGACAAATACAAGGGCAGTATTTTCTGGGGACGGTTTCAAGCATCTTTAAGACACATTTTAGAAGGTATTTGAAGAACGTTTCCTACAAAACACAGATTACACGACTGAAACCCATGGCCATCAAGAGCGCCCAAATTCGTATCTGGTATGCAATTATTATCCCGAGAAAGGAATGAATTTATTCATTAATTTAACCTGGCAATTGAAATCTGTTTTCACTAGCACCCCTTCGTCAATAACCATGACCGTCGCATCTGAGATAGAACAAACTCAAGGATAATTCATCAGTAAGGGTTTTAAATTTACGTTACAATTACACCGTCTAATGTCTAATGATTCCACAGGAAGCTACAGGGTTCCTCTCACGAAAATGTAGCTGTAAGGAATGTGTTTGACAACATCGGCAACATTTTCTTAGAAAGATTACGGCTAGAGTTTCAACATACCAACAAGCCTTAGGACTTAAAAAACACAGGCTTTTGTGCAATGCTGGAATACTAACTTTGGGCGATGTATTCAGTGTAGGTGGTAGATCTTTTTGTGACATCGTGAGATGCGATGCGGTATTGTCTCCCCTTTCCCCTACAGAGAGTAGAACACCCCTCAGACGTTTTCTTGTCAGAGGCAGGCGCGGCTCGTCAATATGTGCTACAGTGCTACAGCACAATGATTATTTTGCACAAAATAGTTTCTTCTTTGTGTTAAACATATACTCAATTATTATTGCACATTTTCTTTCACTTTCACTATTTTATATGCCGCGCGCTAATGTTCTTTGCTCATTGTGTGCGAAGATGATGCACGCCTCACATACACGAGATAGGTGATGCGTTGGGTGCTACAAAATTCTTCAGTCCTTTGCAGGGAATGTAGACCAATCCACGCATGCGAAACATAGGTGTACGATTTTGAAATCTGTTCTCCTATTGGTTGAATTTACCTAGCGTTGTGCTCTCATAAAGTGGAGCACATTAATTCATGCTGCTTCTGTACAAAGTCGCTAGATAGCAGGATTGCAATGTCATCTAACGACTTTGCTTGCTGTTATACAACGTCTGCCATCTATGTGGTGTTGAGACAACTATCTGTTGCCGGTGATAGACCTTGCACGCAACAGAGAGAATAAAACTCTCGGAAGTTGGACATGTGCAGCAATTACTGTTGGCACTACTTATTTTTGGCAGCAACAAATAACCGCGAAATACTCCATAAACTCAGGTTATGAACGTCAGTTTCGTGTGCTGAGCAATATCTGTGTTGTGTACGCTAAAATGAATTCTGTGGACAGCCTAATAAATTATCCTTTCTCTAGGAGGACTCTAGAAGAAAAAGTTCAAGTGAAGCAGTTAGGAAGGCAAACACCACATTTAAACATCACGCAACCTGCAAAAGGAGGGAGAAATAATTCTTACACCAGGCGATTTAACCTCAAAATTTATGAGCATGCATGGATATGTGGATGTCAGGAAAGAAATGCTCTTTTCTGTTTTCCATGTTTGCTTTTTGGGAACAGTGATTCGTGGAGTACGACGGGAGTGACAGACCTAGGACATATTAATGTTCTTATTAGCAAACACAAACAAAATGTAAAACATTTAAACAATGTACTAGATTTAAGTGCTTTAGGTAGTACAAATATTGTGACTCAGTTAAGCCGTGCTTATCAAGAGGCGAAGCTGAAGCATAATCTACAAGTAGAGAAAAACAGGTATGTGTTGTCCCGCATAATTGACTGTATAAAGTTTTGTGGTGCATTTGAGCTTGCTTTGAGAGGACACGATGAGACTGAATCTTCTGAAAATCCTGGCGTGTTTTTAGGACTTATAGATTTAGTAAGTAACATTGATAGTGCTGTGAAGGAACACATGGACTCAAACCATATATTCAAAGGGACCTCTAAAACCATCCAAAACGAACTCTTAGATTGAATGTTAGATGTCTGTCGTGAGGTGATTCTGGAGGAAATGCAAGAAGCTGATTTTGTGGCTGTTATGGCAGATGAAACCACAGATGTTTCGCATCAGAACCAGCTTGTATTAGTATTTAGATATGAGAAAACGGGTGTTCCATATGAGAGATTTTGGGGTTTTTTGCAATCAGAGGGACAAAACGCAGAAGCAATTTCTGAAAGCATATTAAAAGTGCTTAATGAACTATTCAGAGATAAACGTCATAAACTTATTGCCCAAACTTACGATGGAGCTTCAGTAATGAGTGGTGCAGTTGGTGGAGTACAAGCCAAAGTACAATCTCAGTTTCCAAATGCGCAGTATATTCACTGCTATGCGCATCAACTGAACTTAGTGATGGAACATGCAGCTTCGCAGAATAAGTCTGCCAGAATATTTTTTCTTAATCTCTCTGCTTTTCCTGCCTTTTTCTCAAGATCCCCACAGCGCTTGGCAGCTCTGGATTCTGCGGTGGCTAGAAGAGTTCCTGGTGGTTCTGCAACTGGGTGGAATTTTAGATCCAGAACTGTTAATGTCATTTATGAAAATCAGGAAGAATTGCTGCAGTGCTTTTCGGAGTTGGAAAATTCTGCCCATGATAAGACTTGTCTGGAAGCAAATGGGCTTCGGCGTTATTTAGAAGACAGCAAATTCCTTTCATGGTTGAAATTCTTTCACCGAGTAATGCCTCATGTTGATGTACTTTATAATCAACTGCAATCAAGATCAACTGAGGCTGTTAAAGCACAAAATGCTGTGTCTTCATTCATTCAGTGCATCTGTGACATTCGAGAGGCAGCCGATGATATATTTGTGATTCCACCTGAATCAATGAGCAAACGCCAGAAGGTAGAATGTCTAAAAATAGAAGCCAAAGAAGTGTGTGACCGCATTATCGAGGAAGCTAGACGTCGTTTTCAGTCGCTTAGTCATCTCGATGCAGCAAAGCTGTTAAACTCTAAATTCTTTGGCAGCTTTTTAAGTCAGTTTCCTGAGGATGAACTTCAAACTGCTGTGACTACGTATACAACACTGAACAAGAAAATGCTAAAGACACAACTTAGCGTTCTGTATGCAAGACCTGACTTTAGAAACATTAACGGGGCTGTGCAACTATTGCAATACATAATTTCTAACAGTCTGCAAGATTCGTTTTCTGAAGTTACAACTTTACTAAAAATTTTGATCACAACGCCAATGACCACTTCTGAGCCAGAAAGATGCTTTTCATGCTTAAAACGCGCAAAAACGTTCTTAAGAAACACTATGTCACAGGATCGTCTTACTGCTCTGGCAATGCTGTCCATGGAGAAAAGCATCACTTCTAACATGGAGGGGTTTAATACCAGGGTGATCGATAAGTTCTGCAGCCGGAAGGAGCGCCGTATGGACTTTATATTTCGGCATTAGGTAAGACTAATTATATAAAATGTGTAATCATTGTGCGGTACTGTAGCACACACCTTATTTTGTTCACCAGCCGCCACTGGTCAGAGGCCTACATTGTCAGGCCCTGCCTTGAAAGTGAAGACGGTGGCACATAGACAATAGTGATGAGGGCTGGGAATAGACGTTTGGAGGAGCCTCTGGGAAGGAGGGAGTGGGGGAGGGATACCCGAAGGATGACGAGACCAGGAAGGGGCCACAGCAGACCAACCAAACACCAGGGAGAAACCTTTCCAATCCGCATAATCAACTGTTCTGCCGCAACACACGGAACCCCGTCGACTGTCCTTCAACCCTCAAACAGATGAAATGTAATAATAGAGACATATTCTGGTAGAAGAGGAGTCATCGCAGCACTAGCCCACCGACTCTAGGAAACCACGAAAAAAAAAAACCCGTGTTCAAAATGTCCGGCCCGACAAAAACCAAACCTGGCACTTTCCAAATGCAAGTCTCCCACGTTACCGCAAGTCTTCCTCGATAATGCAGATAAGAGATGTCCGGATGTAAATTACCTTGTTTACGTCCAGACATGTGGTTTTAACAGGATGGGGAAACTCGTCACACAGCAGAGCGGCAAAGAAACTCCTGACGCAATCATTCAGCAAACACATAATTATTTTAAAAATTCAAGATTACTCGGCCACCACTTCCGCCCGACCTTCTCACGGAGATGTCTTTAATAGACTATGTAAGTACGTGAACAAACCGCATATAGCTACTTGATTATGGAAATATTCTGTTGAAATTCGAGCAGTAGTTTCTCAGACACCAGGGCAAGGAACGGTAACACAACGCTTCGGGCCAAATCCTTTCATGCCTAGAATCATTTGGAGTGTATGAGGTAAATGGTCGATTTGGCCTTTGATCCAATTCAGTGACGGTTCCTGGGTGATCACATACTCACAATTGCACACCCAGTAATTTTTTCCTGTATGTGAATGTGTATTTACCTCTATAGACATGCATATGAGAAAGTGGAATGTCAAACTTTCTTCTATATGAACTTGCTCGTTTAATTTTCCCGCGCCCTTTTTACTAAATGCCAGCGCATTCAGTCAACAAGTTGTAGAGACGCAAAAATCGGATTTTACGACTGGCGAAGGAACCTTTAGGGTGAGGGGTCTCGGGGAGCGGGAAAAAGCTTGCATTAAGGAATACGGCGACTTAAAGCAGCATGATCGACAAAGGTAAGACATGCAATTGTTACCGCGCAAGCGCACTGCATTCTTCTACAAGTCTCATTTTTCCTTACTACGAGCATTTCCCTCCCCCTCGCTTAGCGGAAGTTGAAATAAACCAGCTAGACAATTTGACGTTTGTAAATATAATGTAGCCATTTTGTATATTAAAAGGACAGTTATATTAATACTGTAAACACACTTACATCTAGTTTTATTAAACCACTGTAAATACATATAATACTCTTCACGTCGTAATTTACTAAGGTCAATATTTTAGTTTGGAATAATTATTTTGTTACAGTACTTATCATTGTTGTGTTGGTTTTCTGGCAACAAATTGCATGCAGTTGTGACTGCTCATAGCTGGAAATTTGAATATATGAAATGTGGAAATTCATAACATGGCGAAAAGAAGGAGATAAATCTTCGGGTTTATTCTTAGAAGAGAAGCTGTTTTCCGTCTTATTGTTTGCGAGTGAGAGAAACAACATCTGAAAGAATAATGGTTGTAGTGATATTGATTACTTAAAACAAAAAATAGCAAAACATGAGCGCTCAAGTGCCCATATGAATTGCGAATTAGAATTGTGTGGTGTGTGTGTCAGAGAAAGAGCGAGAGTAAAGGTGGGGAGTATATACCGCACACAAGTCACGAGCCGCCACTGATCCAATTCATCCTTAGTTACTCTACTATGAATAATGGGACAGCCCAGCTTTACCGGGCAGAAAACGTGCAAATGTACGAGTACTAAGCGGGTGTGAAATAAAGTTGTGAATTGCATATTTGCGATACGTTGACATGATTTGCCAATCTTCATAAACTTCAAACAACTAGTATCCGTTTCGCATATACCATAATAGTTCATAACGAAATACCAATTATACGATCTACGTACTACAGCTGTATATATCGATGCCCTTTAAATATTAACATTTCACAAAATTCATTACTAACTTTAAAACTGAGTTTTGTTCCACCTTCAAAAGCATACTCCCCAACTACATAAATCGGTTTGCGTTTTCCTGTTTCCTGGTAAGCCTCAAAATCATTTACGATAAATAAATTAGGTGCATCTTTTAGTGAAATTATTGCTTTTATTCACTTTTATCTAAAACAAAGCCTTACATTCAAAATGTCTGTATCTAAATCATGTAGAAATTTCTGTAGCAGCAACTGTAAAATACTTCGGATTCGACTTCTTTGAACGCCTAACATGGAAACACCACATTATGACAAAAATGAAAGAAGAAAAACTAAAATTCCAGCAATTGTATTGGTTACTGAATAAACATTCCCATCTGTATCTCTGCAATAAATATTAATACACAAGACCATCATTATAATCTTCGAAAAACTTAAAGGCATATGGAGCCGGGCCATACTGCAGACTCCAACGAATCCTAAGCTTACCCCTCCTACCAGCGCTGCCGAAGGTGTACACGCATCTCACGCGCTCTTATGTACAGAACCTCTGCCAGTACACGCACTACGCTTGGCAACAGCGCTCTGCTTGAGCATTGGGCAGTGTTCACGTGCCTTTAACTTTTGCGAGCAGTATAGACCTGCATGGACTTAGGGTATCGAACTTTGGGGAACTGCCACTAACTAATATTGACATTCTACAGAAGATTTGACTCTTCGTTTCCTGCCAAAATCACCTTAGTATGTCTCTAACGCCACGCTACCCAAAGATCTACACGTCTCTGCAATAGAACAAGAAATCATATCCTAGTCTTCGATATCAGTAGCACTTAAATAACCATCCAACGCTCTTGCCATCAACAGTGCAGTAAAATCCCAATAACTCGACTCTTGATAACTCGATATTCTGTGTAACTCGACGACCTTCTTACTTTCTCTACTACATATAGTAAAGTAGAGTAAGTATTGCATTCCACCCAAAAATTCGATGTCGATATTTCACCGGAAATATGTATTTTGAAGCCACCTAATTCCCAAAAAAAAAAAAAAAAAAAAAAAGCATCTTCAGAGGAAGGTCCGTGTGTGTGTCGGTATGTGTCTGTCAGTCTGTGGACAGCATAATTCAAAAACAAAAAATCGGTTAAAAAGCAAAATTGGCACTTATGCTTAATGTCTTTGAAGAATGCGACACGAAGATTTTGAAGAAAATTCCTCCACCCTAAACTACCCTTTACGTGGAAAATTATTCGAAAATGTTTATTCTCTTGAAAATGGCTCTAACGGTTTTGATTAAAATGTCATGTGTTTGAGATATTTTTATGACAGATGAAATGTATATCTTGAATTTTCTGGCCCCTGGATGACTTTTGCATAACTTCTAAACCATAAGAAATAGATCAAATCTTACTATACAAAAATGTAGATCTTGCTAAAATACACAATTTATGTCTGATTTTTTTTTTTTTTTTTTTTTTTGTAGAGTGAACCATTTCGGAGATATGCCTTGTTATTTGTGCAAGTTTTGGAGAACTTATACTTCTGTCAAATGTAACATAGTTATTCATTTTTACTTTCTCTACTGGTAAGTAGGGGAAGTATTGTATTCCACCCAAAAATTCGATGTCGAGATTTCACCTGAAAAATGTTTTGAGACCCCCTGAGTCCAAAAAAGGGCATTTTTAGAAAAAGGTCCGTGTGGGTCAGTCAGTCTGTGGAGAACATAACTCAAAAACGAAAAGTTGGTCAAAACCAAAGTTAGTATTTAAGTTTAATGTCTTCCAAAGATGCGACACGAAGATTTTGAAGAAAATAGCCCCTCCCTAAACTATCCTTTACATGGAAAATTTTTCGAAAATTTTGATTTTCCTGAAAATGGCTCTAACGATTTTGATTAAAATTTCATATGTTTGAGATATTTTTGTGACAAAGAAATGTATATCTTGAATTTTCTGGCTATAGCCCCTGTAGTCGTATTTACTCTGGACGACTTTTGCATAACTGGTAAACCGTTAAAGATAGACCAAATCATACTATACCAAAATGTAGATCTTGCTAAAATACACAATTTGTGTCTGAATAAATTTTCTTGTAGGGTGAACCATTCCGGAGATATTCCTTATTATGTGTGTGCGTTTCGGAAAACTTAAAAACTTTCGTGAAATTGAAAGTCGTTGTTCATTATATATATATATATATATATATATATATATATATATATATATATATATATATATATATATGTATATGTGTGTGTGTGTGTGTTTGTGTGTGTGTTTGTGTTTGTGTTTGTGTGTGTGTGTGTGTTGATACCGAAATTTAGATTTCCGATCGAATGGGCTTTTGAAAAAGACACGTTTTAATTTAATTGCCGGATGTGAGATTTGCGATAAGTGTTAAGTAATAACATACATAGATAATAGAGTAGCAAGTGTTGTAAGGTGAGCAAGATATGAGTAAATGATAGTCGTTAAATTTGTAGTATAAACGCATTATTGGTTTGAAATTAACGAGTCATGACGTCATACCACATAGTTTAAATACACGTTCGAAAGTCAGTTCTACAAACCTTAAAAGTCGCGCGAGATATCTAATAAAATATAAAGTAAACATCGTTTAATCCTAAAAAAGTAATTATATATTTGAAATTCATAAAAGAACATGTTATAATAGAAAGGGACATTTCTAAATTGCGGGAAAAGGAAATAGCATTTTGGATACGAGGCTTTCTTGGATGACGTCATGACATTCAAATGGAGCGAACGGTTTCTTAGCGTGGGTAAGAGAGAAAGCGTCGGGGCAGTACTCAACCAGAGACCAGTACGGGAGGTCGTGCTGCGTGGATGTGAGGGCGATTCCTCTACATACACATATAGAATCGGCATATCTCCCGAAAATATTTGAAATAAATGATATGCAAAGTTGTTCTTGGGTTGTCCATTACACTTACGCAAACCCGAGATAAAGAGATTTCTTGCAGAACTAGCCGGAGCGAGCTACATCAAAGGGCAACGTTACATCACCAACGACTTCAGCTTCAAATGGCGATCCAATAACTAGGACACAACGATTATACAGCTTCAAATTGGCTTCCCAACGTGTGGCTTCGAAAGAATGGACCAACCCCCCAAGACGACCAGATCAGCATCGAACCAGCAGACAAGAAGGTGCCCAGCGTGTCAACATCTGTGAAACGTGTAGTGAACAAGTTTAAGTGCAGTTAAAGTGAAATAGTGAAAATATTGAAAATTTTGGTGAGTAGAAAAACACATGTAAATAGCTTAGAAATGGAAGACAGTGACACAGATTTTTTAGGTTTTGACAGTCCGGAAATTGAGAAAAGTGTAAGTAGGATGGAAGAATTTAATCAGAATGTAATTGGTAGCAGAATATGCCAAGAAGTAGAAGATCAGAACGTTAGAGAAACACCTAGAGGTAGTTCAGAAATGTTTAGTAGTAATTCAGAAAGGCCAGCATTTATGTCAGAAATAGAGAATATGTTTCAAACGATAATGGAAAAGATGAATACAGAGTTAAGTAAAAAGATAGATGAAAATAGTAAAGAATTAAGAACAGAGTTAAGTCAAAAGATGAGTAAGATAGACGAAACTAGTATAGAGTTAGGACAGAAATTAGAAAAGGGACAACAGGAATTGGGAATGCAATTGGAGAATCAGAGGAGAGTTTTCGAAACCTTTAGGGAAGAAGTTAGGGAGGAAATTAATAAAGTCAGTAGTGAAGTAAAAGAAAATAGAGAACAGGTTAAGGGGGAATTAGAGACAATAAGGCAAGAAGTAAAGAATTCTGAAAAGAAATTAGGTCAACAAGTGAGTGAAAAATTAGATAAAGAAAGGGAAAAAGTAACATATAGATTAGACAAACAAAGGGAAGAAATTAGAGAAGAGTTACAGGGGTGTAAAGTTAGAATAGAAAGATCTGATGTAGAAAGTGAAAGGCAGGCTAGAAATTTGGAGGATGTTACAGACCAAATAAAAGGAGTAGTAACAGAAATTACTCAGGTAAAAGAGGCCTTAGAAAATTTGAAATTAAGTGAAAATGCATGTAATCACAACAATCTTAGTAAAGAAGTTGCAAGAAACGAGGCAATACCAGGTGTATCAGCTGACATTTCGATGCAAAATAGGGGTAACAGTAATTCCCATTCTGATCTCGGAAATAGCTCAGGGATAGGTGACAATTCAAATTTACATTGGCCTAACCATGTCTTAAATGAAATGACACCTCCAGTTTTTGAAAATGAAGATTCAGATGATCCTAAAGCCTTTTTAGAAGGGTTACAAGAGTACTTCACGGTGAAACGTATACCAGAGGAGTACAAGATGGTGATAGTAAGAAAATGTCTAAAGGGTAATGCTGCTAATTGGCTAGGCCTTTCTATGGGTAACAATAATGATTACAGGACCTTTAGAAACATCTTTTTAACCAGATATTGGGGAGCTAGTAGGCAGGCTAATATTAGAGTTGAATTAAGCAATGGAAAATTTAGTCCTAGATCGGAGGAATCGATGGTCAACTATTTTATGAGAATAGCGAGAAAATCGAAGATGTTGGATCCTCCCTTGGATGAAAAAGATCTAATAAATATAGTTACTCCACATTTTCCGGAAACGCTTCAACACTACCTAATCATAGCCCGACCCGATAGCATTGCAGCTATGATCGAATTATTATCAGCCTTAGAAGTCAATAAGCCAAAACACGCATTTGGAAATAAATATGAAGAAAAAGAAACTGTAAATTCTTTCGGGCAAGGGGCACAGTATTATCAGAATAGAAGTGAGATTAGGGAAAGATATAAAGGACCAGTACCAAGGATGGAATCATTCCGGTGGGAAAATCAAGGTAGATATAACCAGGAAGGGCGTCACCAAAATAGAAATGGTAATCAAAGGGGAAGAAATATAAGGGTGAATTATATGAATACAAATAGATTTGATCGAGGTAGACGGGGCCGTTATTTTGGACATAGTAGAAATTCAAATGATGGGTATTGGACAAACGGAGATAATGAGTTTAGACCGAGGTCACCAAGACAGGAAGAAAGGTATTCTAATGGACGAAATTCCCCCGAAAATGCAGAAATGGTTGAGGCCATTAACAGCAGCAAAACATGTGTAGGAAAGATAATAAAAGATTATGTGCCTAAATATGGCAAGATTCAGGCAATCTTAACAGATAATGCTACAGTTCATCGGAGCAAAATCTTTAAAGAAACCCTAGAAAATCATGAGATAAAGTTATATCATTGTTCCTCATACTTTCCATCAGGGAATCCAACAGAACGTGTCCTCCGAGATATAGGAATTTATTTACGTGTACTTACACATCATAATCACAAGGATTGGGTGAAATATTGTCCATTGATAGAAAAGATTATCAATCACACCATTAATGTAACTACTGGGTTTGCACCAATAAAATTAATGTTAGGAATTGAACCAGAACCAATATTGATCGGGGTACCAAAAACACTGAAAATTAATGACATTCAGTTAAGTGAAGAAGAAAGAGCGAAAATTGCTTTTGAACGAATCAAGAAAAAGGCAGAGAAGCGAAAATTAAAGAAAAAGAGTAGAAAACATAAATGGGAACCTAAGATAGGCGATTGGGTACTAGTTAAAGACCATAAGTTATCAAGTGCCTTGAGAGGTAGGAACAAAAGGATGGAATTGTTATATAAAGGTCCTGCAGAAATTATATCAAAATTTGGTTATCATACCTATGAATTAAAAGATGTTAAAAATGAAAAATGTCTGGGAAAATGGCATAAACAACTCCTTCGACCATACAAGAAACCGTGTGGTGCCTTGCAACCTTGATTTAATGTAAAAAAAAAAAAAAAAAAAAAAATTGGAAGTGTCATTTGTCTATTGGCGCCCAATCAGCTTTGAGATAAAATTTAAATGTTAGCTTACTTGAAAACCATACATTGGTCAGGTACTTACATATTCATGAAAAATGCAGAATGTGAATTGCTATCTACTACAAAGAGCTTAAAAATATATTGTATAGAGCTCACCATAACAGCTTCAGAAAGATTGTTAAATTGTTCATCTCCGCATAGAGAGAAAACAGAATATTTACTTTGTAAACATTTGTTAAAATATTTAGATGTATAGATAGTTATCACAGAAAGACAAAGAAAGAACTTGTCTAAAGAGTGCAATGGATTTATATAAATATATGTACATTTTAGTGCTTAAAGGATATAGTACAGATATGTGTTACAATAACAAAAGTGAAAAATCACAGTGCAAGTGATAGTGAGAGCGAAGTGAGCAAACATGAACTAAAAGAAGGAAGTATAAAGAAAGACTCTTGAAGTTTAACCTTTATATAGAAGCTTCACAGAAGAAACCATAACATATTGTAATTAGTATTTAAGGATTAATGTTTAGTCAAGGGTACAATTGTTTGTCATGTTAAAAAGATTAATGAGAAAATGTGTTAATAACCAATTTCAAAAACAGTGTAATTGAAAATTGTATATAATGGGAGTGTTGCCGATTATTCAAAATACAGGAGTAAATTTTAGTTTTTCTTTCGGGCAAGACATTTACATTATTTTATTATGAAATAATAAAATAACATAAATGGGGGCATTTGATACCGAAATTTAGATTTCCGATCGAATGGGCTTTTGAAAAAGACACGTTTTAATTTAATTGCCGGATGTGAGATTTGCGATAAGTGTTAAGTAATAACATACATAGATAATAGAGTAGCAAGTGTTGTAAGGTGAGCAAGATATGAGTAAATGATAGTCGTTAAATTTGTAGTATAAACGCATTATTGGTTTGAAATTAACGAGTCATGACGTCATACCACATAGTTTAAATACACGTTCGAAAGTCAGTTCTACAAACCTTAAAAGTCGCGCGAGATATCTAATAAAATATAAAGTAAACATCGTTTAATCCTAAAAAAGTAATTATATATTTGAAATTCATAAAAGAACATGTTATAATAGAAAGGGACATTTCTAAATTGCGGGAAAAGGAAATAGCATTTTGGATACGAGGCTTTCTTGGATGACGTCATGACATTCAAATGGAGCGAACGGTTTCTTAGCGTGGGTAAGAGAGAAAGCGTCGGGGCAGTACTCAACCAGAGACCAGTACGGGAGGTCGTGCTGCGTGGATGTGAGGGCGATTCCTCTACATACACATATAGAATCGGCATATCTCCCGAAAATATTTGAAATAAATGATATGCAAAGTTGTTCTTGGGTTGTCCATTACACTTACGCAAACCCGAGATAAAGAGATTTCTTGCAGAACTAGCCGGAGCGAGCTACATCAAAGGGCAACGTTACATCACCAACGACTTCAGCTTCAAATGGCGATCCAATAACTAGGACACAACGATTATACAGCTTCAGTGTGTGTGTGTGTGTGTGTGTGTGTGTGTGTGTGTGTGTGTGTGTGTGTGTGTGTGTGTGTGTGTGTGTGTGTGTGTGTGTGTGTGTTAAGTGTGCAAATAGAACGGGATCTCAAAGCTTTAAAAGATTTGACTATCGCTCAAAGCCTACTGTATTTATTCTAAGATTCCCCTTGCACCTACAAGGAAATAAGCAATAAAATAATTTGTACAAATGCTTATCTTAACACGAAGAAGATATAGGAATAAGAGTTTGTAAGAATGGTTTATACAAGAGTAGAGAAAGTCGTATGAGTGCAACACATCAGATTTTTTTATATGTTAACCGTGCAAAGAGCACGGAATCTTAAGCGTTAAAAGATTTGACTGTCGCTCAAAGCCTACCATATTTCCCTTGCACCTACAAGGAAATGAGCAATAAGATAATTTCTGCAAATGTTTATCTCAACTAACACGAAGAAAATATAGGAATTAGGGTTTAAAAGAATGGTTAGTACAAGAGTAGAGAAAGACATGTGAGTGCATCACATCGGATGTTTTATTTTTATTATTTTTATTTTTTATTGTTAAACTTGACTGTAATAATATCTATTCTACTATACGGTATAAATAGTACAGGTAATTACTCTACAGATACAGCTTGTCGCATTCGTCCTCACACTGACAAAAGGGCTGACCTTTGAGACCTAGTCAGAACGTATGCAGCCAGCAGACCATTGTCACGAAACCAAGAGCTTGGCGCTAATACTGTGGATACATAGCACGAACACTTGTTTGGAAGATTTGAAGGTCTATTGCTTTACGCAGTACAAAGGTATAATTTAGAAGCGACAAATTGTGCAGTGGTTTATGATCGAGTTCACTTTTGTATTTATAAGACCAAATGGGTGTCCGACTTATGTGTAGTACATCAACATCGCGGACCCTACGTGACTAAGCACAGTGTCATCTAGCGTTATCATTAGTGTCATGTTTATTTCAAGGAAGCAAACAGAGACGTTTCCCCCACGAATACCCCAGCTTTCATGAGTCACTGGCGCAGATCCTAGCAAGGTCATTCGCCACGTCTAAAATCACCTCTTTACGTGGTGGGCTAACCTTTCAGTTACTATTTCTGGTTGCAGTGCAGATTCCAAGACTTCAGGCTTACTGTTAGTATTGTGTTGAGCTGTTTGTGCCACTGAAAATGTCGAAAGAGAAGAATATGTAATAAATTTTAGAATGTTATACTTTTGTTTCCTATATTGTGCTAGAACATGTATTTATGTAATTTGTGGTGTCATGAGTTGTGAGTAACAAACCCCTTAATCTGTAAAACTAGACATTTTAGTAACTCGCCAGCATCTCTGTCAATATTAGGTCCAGTTGTCGGGATTCCGCTGTACCACGATTGAACGTCTACAGTGTTGTAAGATTTTGGACTTACCATTCCACTTTTTTTTTTTTTTGCAGTGTTTAACGTCCGCTTTTCCTACTTCGTCACCGCAGGCGGTGACACTGATGATACATGGAATGAAGATGGAGCACTGACGGAATGAGATGGCGGGGGAAACCGGAGAACCCGGACATTTGTATGACAAATGAAATGTATATTTTGAATTTTCTGGCTATAGCCTATGTAGTCCTGTTTACTCTGAATGACTTTTGAATAACTCGTAAACCATAAGAGATAGACAAAACCTTATTATACAAAAATGTAGGTCTCACTAAAACACACAATTTATGTCTGAACATTTTTTTTTTGTGTAGAGTGAACCATTTCGGAGATATTCCTTGTTATTTGTGTCAGTTTCGGAAAACTTAAAACTTTCGTGAAATGGAAAATCGTTGTTCATTTTTTATATGTTAAGCGTGTAAAGAGAATGAGATCTCAAAGCTTTATAATAATTGACTATCGCTCAAAGCCTACCGTATTCCCATATCCATTCCTCTTACACTAACAAGGAAATAATAAGATAATCTGTACAAATGTTTATCTCAACCAGCACAAAGAAGATATAGTAATAAGAGTTTGTAAGAATGGTTAGTACAAGAGTAGAGAAAGTCATGTGAGTGCAGCACATCAGATTTTTACTTTCTCTACTGGTAAGTAGGGGAAGTATGTATTCCACCCAAAAATTCGATGTCGAGATTTCACCGGAAATATGTTTTGAGACCCCCTGAATATATATAAAGCATTTTTAGAAAAAGGTCTGTGTCTGTGGACAGCATGACTCAAAAACGAAAAGTCGGTTTAAACCAAAGTTGGTATTTAAGTTTAATGTCTTTCAAGGATGCGACAAGAAGATTTCGAAGAAAATAGCCCCACTCTAAACTACCCCTTAAATGGAACATTTTTTGAAAATTTTGATTAAAATATCATATGTTTGAGATATTTTTTATGACAAATGAAATGTATATCTTGAATTTTCTGGCTACAGCCCCTGTAGTCGTATTTACTCTGGACGACTTTTGCATAACTGGTAAACCGTTAGAGATAGACCATATCATACTATACAAAAATGTAGATCTTGCTGAAATACACAATTTATGTCTACATAAATTTTCTTGTAAGGTGAACCATTTCGGAGATATTCCTTGTTATGTGTGTGAGTTTCGAAAAACATATTCATGAAATGGATCATCGTTGTTCATTTTTTATATCTTAAGTGTGCAAAGACAACAGAATCTCAAAGCTTTAAAACATTTGACTATCGCACAAAGCCTACTGTATTCTAACATTCCCCTTGAACCTACAAGGAAATAAGCAATAAGATAATTTGTACAAATGTTTATGTTAACTAACACGAAGGAGATATAGGAATAAGAGTTTGTAAGAATGGTTAGTACAAGATGTAGAGAAAGTCATGTGAGTGCAACACATCAAATTTTTTTTAAAACAAACTTAGTTTAAAAATCTGATGTGTTGTACTCACATGACTCACATAATTTGGTCTATCTCTAACGGTTTACCAGTTATGCAAAAGTCGTCCAGAGTAAATACGTCTACAAGGGCTATAGCCAGAAAATTCAAAATATACACATCATTTGTCATAAAAATATCTCAAACATTTGACATTTTAATCAAAATCGTTAGAACCATATTCAAGAAAATCAAAATTTTTGAAAAATTTTCCATCTAAAGGGTAGTTTAGGGTGGGGCTATTTTCTTCAAAATCTTCGTGTCGTATCCTTCAAGGACACTAAAGTTAAATACCAACTTTGGTTTTTAACCTACTTTTCGTTTTTGAGTTATGCTGTCCAGAAGACTGACACACACACACACACACACACACACACACACACACACACACACACACACACACCACACTATGGTTCCCGTAAATGATGCCATCACAGTACTGAAAAATCTTTCCGGACGACATACTGGCACTATTTCATCATGTGCTTACCACTACTTACTTCCAATGGAGTGAGTGAGTTTTGTTTAAGGGCCCGTCGTCAGCTAGGTCATTAGGGCCCATTTCCAATGGAACCTGACAGGGTTGCCATGGGCAGCCTACTCATCCCAGGGTTTACAAATTTCTTTATGGAGTCGTTCGAGTTCCAGGCCCTAAGTTCTGCAACTCACAAACACTTCCTATATTTTCGAAAAATTTTCCATGTAAAGGGTAGTTTAGGTTGGAGGAATTTCCTTCAAAATCTTCGGTCGCATCCTTGAAAGATATGAAACTTAAATACCAAATTTGTTTTTAACTGACTTTCCGTTTTTGAGTTACGCTGTTCACACACACACACACACACATACACACACATACACACACACACACAAGCATGCGCACGCGCCCGCGAACCTTTTTCTTAAAGTGCTTTTTTATTTAGGAGGCTTCAAAACATACATTTCTGGTGAAATGTAAACATCGAATTTTTGGATGGAATACAATACTTCCTCTACTTTACGTAGTAGAGAAAGTAATAAAAGGGTGGTCTATATTACCACTTTAAATAACCTGTGAAGAAAAACTTTTTCTGGTGTGTTTTACATTCACGTGACCTTTTCTACTCACTCTTCTGCTAACTGTTCTTATTATTCTATCCACTCTTTGCTCATGGAAATAAGCTATCACACACACGCAGACATTTTGTAATTTTTTTCAGGGAGCCTCAACATATGTATTTCCGTGGAAACTCTGTATCCAGTTTTTGGGTAGAGTCATGGACGTCGGCAGACTTTTTTTTTTTTCAGTGAGTGACCATGTTGGAAGATTGCAATTAAATAGTATCAATTCATTATTCTGTTGCCATAAACTGAAAAAGATGAATTGTGGTATTTGTTGCGGATAAGCGTAATAATTTGTGCTAAACAAAAACCAATAGTCTAATAGCAATTGACTGCTCTTGAAATTCATTAATTTCTAAGGCCCCCCCCCTTCCCCCCACTCCTATGCGACGCCCATGGGTGCTTCCTCTACTTGCCATAAGAGAACAGTAGAGAAAGTATAAACGTAGGCAGTGCTTCGAGAACAGTTGAAGCCTCTTTGTGGCAGACATGTTGTGTTTGCCATAACAATGACATGGCATCGAGGTGGGAGAAGAGCACAAATAGGAGGGGGAGATCTTCCTACTTCCACATGTGATCTAAACCTAAAAGGCAGCAAACTTCCGGTTTGCAAACGTCAGCCAATGCTGATAAAGGAACAACCCTAAGTGGCGATACATACAGTTGGTGAATTACTTCCAAGTGAAACCCTGTCAAGTGTAAAGTGTTCCAACTCACGAATTCAAGGATGACTGAAGAAGGTAAATACCACACATTTTAATGACATTGTTGTTAGTCTTCTTCTTCTTCTTCTTCTTCTTCTTCTTCTTCTTCTTCTTCTTCTTCTTCTTCTTCTCTTCTTCTACTTATCATCATCATTATTCCACACAATGGTTATTTGGCATAATTTCGAGCTTTGGCCTCCCAAATTCTTTCCCTCCAATTTACGGGTGTCGTGAAAGGGGGGGGGGGCCACGGCCCCCTTGAAAATTAATGAATTTAATGTGCAGTCAATTACTGAATATTAGGCTATTGTTTCAATTTTTATGTGAAGAACAATTTTTATTTAGCACAAATTAATACGGTTATCCGCAACAAATACTATAAATTTTGACAACAGAATAATGAATTAGTATTGTTTTATTGCAAACTTACAACATGCGGCCCCCCCCCCCCCTGAAAAAAAGTCTGCCGTGGCTAATGCTCCAATCACTTCTATTCTGCGCGGCAAGCCTTCAGTTGCTACACCTGAGTAGACTTGCAGGATCTTCCTTTATACCACCTTCCTATCTTTTCGTCGGTCTTCCCATTCGCCTACCCCCATAAAGTTTACATTAAGCACCGTTTTTTGGTATTTGATTTATTGAAA